>BLSH010528207.1:352656-367156 GCA_018402905.1 Glandirana rugosa
ATAAACACTATGACCCGTTGGCTAACAGGGTACGTTCCGAATGACAGAATACAACTTTGGAAGTGATGCAATGTATTCTTTAGTTCTCCGAGCATGCGCAGTCTTGGTCACTCGATTTTTTTCGGACGAATACTGTACTGTATAAACGAAAATCGTTCTGGTATCATCCAAGAGAAAAGTTGATGCTTGTCCTTTTGGATAAATTTTGCATGAACTGTCGTGATTGGCTCTTAAAAGCTGTGTAACAACGATCAGATTATCACACAATCGATTCAAAAGGGGTATTTTTTGTCCGATTTTCTCACTGTGTGCACTAAACATAACAGGTATGGAATGTTTACAGAAAAAAGGGACACAAGACTGGATTTCCAATCAACAATATTAGTTTAAAAAAAAAAAAAGAAAGAAAAAGAAGGTGGGGTGTGTTGTCCTTCTATAAGGCTGTAATTTGCCTTGCATGGGACAATCGGTTGCCCAGTATCACAAATAGGAGGCTCCTATTCCATCATGTAGTACATGACTGCACTAGCAATGATCAAGCCATCATATAGGTGGATGCAGCATCAGTGCCATGCAGCCTCTGTTCCCTGGCGCCTCTAACACTGAGAGCGATCACTCGGTTCTCAATGTTCCCTGAGCAGCTCTCTGCTCTGCCGCCCCGTACTCGCTGGTATGCCAAGCTCTTGAGGGGGGGGGGGGGGGAGAGGGGGCAGCTGGCTCAGGCTCTCAGTGGCTTGCTGAGAGGCTGAGCCGGGTGTCAGTACAGGCATGTGGGCGAAACCCGGCTTTATTGTTGTGATATTGCCCCGAGCCTGGACCGACTCTGATGTCAGCCAACAGCGGGCTTCAGCCCGCTGTCTGCTGAAAACGGGTCACAGGAGTGCAGAACAATCAGCACTCCTGTGATCCACAGGCGAAGTACAGCCAAACGAGCTTTAGCTGTACTTCTTTAAATTTTAAATGTCTTTTTAAACTGCCACAAAAAGGAAAAAAACTCATTTATTACAGAACACAGAAAAAATTGTTTAATCAAGTGTACATAATGCCTACATACAGTGTCTAAACGTAAAATACTTTCAAAATGTATTGCAGCTTCCTCCCCATTGAGCTTGAATAGAGAGGTAGGCAGGAATATTTCCTTTAAAGACAATTCAGCAAACTGCCTCTGTACAAATTCATCGTACATCAGTATTTCACCTCAAAATGCTCTCTTTACTAAATTATTTTTCTTTTGCCATCTATGTACCATTGGGGAGATTTCCCCCTACTTCCTATCCCAGAGCCAAAACAAGAAGTGATAGAAAATCCCTCCAAAAGTGAGGGAATCCCTGGTTGTCACCAGAACTACTGTTCTCATTGGAAGATTTACTTTCTATTACTGTTCTAGGCATAGCCCAAAATTTGGGATTTTCTTTCAATTTCAATGAAAACCTGATAGAGGTTCTAATCCCTCTCTACAAAAATAAATAAATAAATGCCTTTAGTTCTAGGTTTTGTATGGAATCAGGATTGAAAGTCATGAAACACAAAGCTACCCCCTATGATATGTCTGTGCCAAATATATTGTGTGATACAAGAATACAATAAACTATTCTCCATATGCAAATACCCTTGCTGGCTTATTCACATAATGAACAGTGGAGAAACCCATGTCGCATATGATTCGCAGCACACTGCAGTGCAAATCACATGCGATGTCCGGCACCAGAATCGGATTGCATGAATGTTCACACCTATGCTATCTGATTCATGTCCGAACTGTCAGTTCGCAAAACTTTTAAATGGCAGTGTGAAAGGCCATGCGAGTCAGGTGGGATGCGGGAACCCGCAGTGGACTCCCAGGGTTCCTGCATCATGAACCGGCACCTTTCAGGTGTACTGTATTTTGCCAGCATTACCGTGCAATTTGGGATCGTGGGCAGTATCGCAGCAATTCCGCCCACAATCCCAAATCGCTAGATATAAACGGGGCCCGAGGCCTGGTTCACACCTATGCAGGTTGCAGTTTGCATATGCCAGGTGCATTTTGCGTCTTTTAATACAAGTTTTTGATCCACTGAAGAAGTCTATGGAACCAAAAACCAGAAAAAAAAAATTCCTGGCCCTTTCCATAAAATGCACAGATGTGAACATGATCCATAGGAAACCATGTTACATGGACTGTAGTGTGATTCTGCAAAACTGAAACTGCACTAAAAATGCATAGGTGTGGACCAGGCCTAAGTACCCACATCTTTTTTAAAAACACATTAGTTAAGCTAGGTAGGGGGAGGGAACATTTTGAAGAATAGTCAGACGTTCTTCCACTTTAAAGCCTAAGTCCATGTTTACTTTCACTAGCATTGCACTGATCCCAAGATTGGTATCGGTGGTGATACTAAGCATTTGCACAAGTGCTTGTGCAAATGCTCCAATACTAGAACTAAAACCTTCAAGTCTGCAGACTGCAAGACCCGGTTCACACACGTCAGGGGCCGGTTTCAGTGCAATTTGTAAAAAAAAAAAGAAGGAGTCTGGAGCAATTTCATTCAGCGGTTCAGGTACAAATTTTTAAAGTGTATGTCACTGGAAATCGCACCTGAAGCAGACTGAAGATCGTACCAGTCTTTAAAAAAAATAAATGAATAAAATAATAATCGCACACATGTGAACCGGCTCCATAGAAAGCCAGTTTGGTTAACGTCATGCAAATCGGATGTGGTTCAGAACACATGCATTTCATACATATGTGACCTGGGGCTAACCACCGCCTTAAGTAATTTTTTTTTTTTTTTTTTTACACTACTAAAAAATTAAAACTACTACAATCACGACACTAAAAATAGGCATCAGTAATTGGGAATGGCGAGTACTTGAGAAAAAGTATCGGTACTCGTACTCGGTCTTAAATAAAAATAAAAAGTAACTGGTATTGGTGCATCCCTAACCTTCACTTTAAATAGTTCCTATTTCCCTTACCAATTGATGTTGCCACTGTTCGCACTGTTTAACTGCTATTTCTGCTAGTGGCACGGGGACTTTCCGTCTGAATGGGAATGGGTCTGGGAACAAAGCAGTTCAGGCTGAGCACTGCTCAGCCATTCACAGAAAGCCTTATATTTATTTTTTTTATTAAAGAATACAAGGCTTTCTCTGATTGGCCAAGGTGTAGAGGTGGGCTGATGTCATAATCTCCACCTTAGAGGAAGCCTTATTTTTACTGATGAAAATACAAGGCTTCATGTGAATGGCTGACCAGCACTCAGCCCAATTCAATTTTGTTCCGGCAGCAGATGGGAAGTCTCTATACTGCTACAGGAACACAGAGCTGGGTACTGTATGTAGCTGATGCTATATACAGTTTATACAGCACTAACAGCAGCTGCATCAGTTAGTAAAGGAAATAGTTGACTGAAAGTTAATATGGAGATAGGCTTTAAATATGCCACTCTGTGAGGCACCATGGCTGCGGCAAAGTAAACTGACCTTAGCGGCAATGGAGGTAGGCAGATCGTAGCTCTCTGTGATGGTATCGTGGGTCTCCAGTGGACATCGAGTCTGCCCGACCCACGGGCACGCTCACGCAGCGTGCAGTGGCTGCGAGAGCGTCTCTGGAGCGTGCAAAGGGGAGGACGTCAATTGACGGCCTCCCGGCAATTCAGATCCGCAGTGTAGCTGTCAATCAGCTATAGCGCGGATCTGAAGTGGTTAAAGTAGAACTATAGGCAAACTTTTTTTTTTGTCATTTTGGATAGAATAAGGGAGGCTTATAACCCCTGTCAATTTTTTTTTTCACCATCTGTGTCCCATTGAAGAGATTTCCCTTCACTTCCTGTCCCATAGCCAAACAGGAAGTGAGAGGAAATCCCTGTAAACCAAGGGAATTCCTTGGGGAACCCCAGGTCACCAGATCCAGTGCCCCCATTGGAAGATTTCCTCTCTATTACTTTTGGGTAATTTCTTTTACTTTCACGGAAAGAAAAAAAAAAAAAAAAGGTTTTGCCTTTAGTTATACTTTAAGACCCTTTATACACTGCAGCGCCGCTAAAACACCAGTCATTTTTGTCGTGCTTTAGCTGCATTTTAGTGGCAGTTTTGAGACAGTTTTTGGGTGCTAACGGCTGGTTTTTATAAGGTCACGTGACAACGTGACCTTCAAAAAACCCAAAGAAAAAACCTGTTATGCAGTGCTTCTGAAACGCTTTTTCAGGCTCTTTGGATGCGCTGCCCATTCATTTCAATGGGCAGGGGCGTTTAAGGGCTAATCGTAGTGCTCCAAGCCCGACCCAAAGATGCGGCTTGCAGGACTTTTTCTACCGTCCCGCAAGCGCACCGCCCCAGTGTGAAAACACCCCCTGAAATCAGTGGGAGGTGTTTTTCAGGCGTTTTTCAGAGGATATGTCTAGCACTAAAACGCCTAAAGACCGCCTTAGTGTGAAAGGGGTCTTAAGCTTTTCGGTGCACACATAAATGTTTAAAATGTAAGTCTATTTACAAAATGATGTATCAGTCTTGGCTGGATGCCTGCCAGCTATATTACCCACTCACTTCTATGGTCTCTCAGGGATCTATACCAAGGTTATATGTAGGTTTGGTTTTTTGTTTTTTTTCACTGTGGTGTCTCACCCTTTCTGTTGGATTTTTCATCAGTTTTACCTTACAGAGAATGCAGCAGTGGTGAAGTCAAATTCACTTGCTTGGCTTTATAATAGCTGTGGCCAGGAGTAGAGCTGGAAAATCTGGTGGGACAATCTTAGACTGAGGTTCCCAAGAGCTGCAAGCATCCGGTGGGTGATCCAACCCAACATGTGAGTTATCACTTCCGGGACTACTGGGACTTTCAATCTGATAATCTATGCTTTGTGGGCATTTAAAATTACCAACGACGATTCTGAGCTGTTGAGTCAGCTGACAAAAAAATAACACACAGCACAATTTCTGACGCTATGGCCTCTTGTAGGCTTGTGCACATAGGAGTTTAGAGGCAGAAATAAAAAAAAAAAAAAAAAAACACCACACACAACATAACGTGTGCGTCCAGGAGACTAATTGTTGGTCACACCTTGCTATTTTGAGAAAAATCGCTATTCAATAATGATCAATAACTGCAAGCAGAATCCTGACGGAAGCTGTGGATAATCACAGAATAGGTCACTGAATGCACCGATAGTGAGTTTTTCCCCATTCAAGCACAAACATCTTATTATGTTGGTACACATCAATTAACTTAATCTCTATGGCTGAATTTAGACAGGCGGATTTTACAAGAGTAGGTAGGGGAAGGCTAGAAACCCTTTCATTCTGTTTAATTGCTGTCTGTATCCCTGTTTTCACTCACTTCCTGTCAGATATAACAGTTGTCACTAAGGCCCCTTTCACACTTGTGCGACCTGAAAGCTGTGCGATATTTTGCCTCGATTTTGATACGACTTTAAGCAATGCCTGCGTAATCTTGAGGTCAATGGGCCTCAAATCGCATCAAAGTTGGACCAAAGTAGTGCAGAGACTACTTTGAAGTCGCCGCAACTTGAAGTTGCACAGATATGAATGGTACTCATTGGAAATAATGGGGTACGACTTGTCATGCGACTTTGCAGTCCCAAGTCGCAGGACAAGTCACACAAGTGTGAAAGGAGCCTAAAGCAATAAAATAAAGGGAATCTATGTAACAGAGCCCTAGATGGCAGAAAAAACAGGGGTGCTAATCCTTTCCTGTTCTATGGAGAAAAAAAAAAAAAGTTGGGCACACCCTTTAACAATGATCATAAATCTGAATTTTTATCTTCTGATTAGCCGTTTTAGCTCCACCTGTAATGGCTCTACGCAATAGACCAGTGGCCTCCAAACTGCGGCCCTTTGCTTGCCTCTAATGATGGGGCACCATTCCTCCGACACCAATGATGGGGCACCATTCCTCCAACTGACACCAATGATGGGGCACCATTCCTCCAACTGACACCAATGATGGGGCACCATTCCTCCAACTGACACCAATGATGGGGCACCATTCTTCCAACTGACACCAATGATGGGGCACCATTCCTCCAACTGACACCAATGATGGGGCACCATTCCTCCAACTGACACCAATGATGGGGCACCATTCCTCCAACTGACACCAATGATCAAGCACTATTACTCCCACTGACACCATTAATGGGGCACTATTCCTCCCACTGCCACCATCGATGGGGCCCTATTCCTCCAATAGCCACCATCAATGGGGCACTAGACCTCCCACTGACACCATCGATGGGGCACTAGGCCTCCTGCAAAGACCAATGATGGGGCACTATTCCTCCTGTTAAAACCAGCAATGGGGTGGCATTTACTCCCGCTGATGCCGGGCCATTTTCTACTCACAGTGGCCACAGTCCACCCCACTAAAGCCTGAGGAACAGTAAAGTGGCTCATTCTATAAAAATTTTGGAGTCCCCGGCAACAGACACCTCAATGTCAGCCAACTAGTATCAGTGTGCTGAATAGTAAAACCTATGCGATAATTTTGGTGACTTGCCAATTCAGCGAATCTGTGTAAAACATTTAGTAACAAGGAGTAAAGCCAATAAAGTAGGTAAAATTATGTTGCTTGTTAAAACTGACAAATGGTAATGAAAATGCCGTACACGTTATACTTTTGTAAATCCAGGTTATACAATTGTTGCAAAGAAAAGCCAACACGACTTACTGCTTGCCATGTGATTCGGGGAGGAATGCTGTCCATTAGGTGTGCAGGAGGTCAGGTCTATGGCCATGTTGGAGTGGTCCCTCTCGGGCACAAGCTCATTATCACCTGGAAAAAGCAAAAACAACCCTGTCAGAATAGATCTGCCTTTAGGGAAAGAGCCGATCGGACAAAAGGAATGCAAAATGAACAAAAGCAGAACGGAGCTTCATGCAGTTTTAAAGCAATGTTAAACCCGATACCAAAAACGTACTATATTGCAGCTTAGCAATCACTGAATGTGATGGTGTCAGCATTTCTTATTTTAGACTTTTTTTCACCCCCTTAAGTGCCGGTTCATACTGGGGCGCTGTGCGATATCGCATGTTATTCGCACCGTACTGCAGTGCAAATCTCATGCGATGTCCGTGCAATGCGATTTCAGCCATACAGATAGTATGGCTGAGATCGCACCACATTCGGACTAAACTCGCACAGGACCCTTATTTGCGTCAGCACCAGAATCGGATCGCATGGCTGTTCACACCTATGCGATCCGATTCATGTCCAAACTGTCAGTTTGCACTGCGATATGCGAGCTGAAATGGGGGCGTCATTAGCATTGTACTGACACTCCCTGCAGTTCGCATATGGCAGTGTGAACTGCTGTGTGAATCAGGTGCGATGCGGGAACCTGCTGTGGATTCGCAGGGTTCCCACATCACACTAGTGTTAACCGAGCCTAAGACCCCTTTCACACTAAAGGTGGTTTTCAGGTGCTTTTGCGCTAAAAATAGTGCATGAAAAGCGCCTAAAAACTGCGTCCCATTCATTTGAATGGTGTGCTTTTACACTGGGGTGATGCGCTTGCCGGAGGGTAGAAAAAGTCCTGCAAGCAGCATCTGTGGGGCATGTTTGGAGCACTTTAAATAGCGCTTCCAAAACGCCCCTGCCCATTGAAATGAATGGGCAGCACTTCCAAAGCGCCGCAAAACTGGTTTTTTTTTTTTCACTTTTTTAAAAAGGACCTTTAAAAAAAAGCGCCCCTTTAGCGCCTGAAAAGTGCTGCTAAAGCACCGCAAATGGCGTTTTAGCGGCAGTTTTTGCAGCGCCTCAATGTGAAAGGGGTCTTATTTATGATGGGGATACAGCCAGTAACACTTCCTGTGTTAGCGTGCCTACGCTCTGAATGAAGGAGAAACAGACGCCTTTAGACAGCTGCATTGTCACAGTCTGGGGGGGGGGGGGTAGTGTGCGCAATGTACTAGCAGATTGCGATACACTAACAAATTGAAGACAAATTCAATTTTAAGCAGTTACAGCAACAGTTGTGTTCCTTTAAGATAAAGAATACATGAATTAATATAAGCTGCACACTGTAAGCACCCCTGCCAGTGATAAATGTTTTGTCTCAACCCTATAACTGTTACATCAGCTGTTCTGGTCAAAAACTGGCTTACTGGTCAGATAATCAGGTTAAAATAAAAAAGGAGAGAAAGCCTAAAAAGAGAATACAAATGCAGCCATCACATCTGAAAAATGGTAAACTGCAGTAAATAAATGTTTGCCTTTGGATTTAACACCACTTTAAGTAAAATCAACAGGATGATCTGAAGAAAAAAAAAAAAATACTTACTCTTTAGTGTCAAACCCCGAATGAATCATTGTACTAAAAAGCATAACTGGCAGGTGTCCCTCACTTTCAGCTACAGTCATTGGTTTTGCCCTACAAAAGTAGTTCTGCTTTTCAGTTCTGATCCACAGTACCATTATGTCTCTATTTTAGTTCCTGTGGGGCTCAACTTTTAATTCTATATAAAATGAGGACTTCAAGCTAACACAAGCGGGAAAAAAATATTAAGGTATATTATGTAGTCATTATAGACCCTTGTTGCCCAATCTGTAGCCATTTGATACTTAAAGCGAAGGGGAGGGGGAGGCGGAGGCGGGTACCTAGTTTTGCAGGTACCCAACTCCCACTTCCGCTCAGCCACCCAAGCCATTCCTCCTCTCTCCCTCCCTGCAATCTCCTGGGATACATCACAAGTCCCAGAAGATTGCCTGACCACTGAGAAAGCGCAGCGCGACTCGTGCATGCGCAGTGCGCACCTGGCTGTGAAGCCGCACTCTGTCTCAGCTGGGTGCCCACACCTGCAATGGCAGCGCCGCAGAGAGAAGAGGGAGAGGAGCGAGGCTTCGGGTGGCCGCATCGCTGGACTGTGGGACAGGTGAGTGTCTGTTTATTAAAAGTCAGCAGATACACTTATTGTATCTGCTGACTTTTAATAAACTTAAAAAACGAGTTGAACTCTGCTTTGAAGCAGTATTAAACCCAAAAACAACCATTATATTGCAAGTTACCAATTTTTACATGTGATAGCTGCAATCATTTTCTTTTTTAGGCTTTCATCTATTTTCATTTGGTGATCCAGGCCATAAGTCTGATGTTTTTCAAAAGAACAAGCTCTCATCCGAACGTATCAGTTACAGAGTTGAAACAAGCCATTTACAACTGCGCTTACAATGATCAACTTTTTATTTATGTAAAACCTTTATCTCAAAATGAAAAAAAAAATGTTTTCTGTAATGATTTATACAAAGTGTTAGCTGGAGATTGACTTCAGTTTGTTAGTGTATCTAAATCTGCTAACACTCTCCTCTCCCCAGACTGCCAATGCTGCTGTCCAAAGGGGTCTTTGTGCTCCTTTATCCAGAGTGGGGACACTAATACAGGAGGTGTTTTACTGGCCAGATCACAAGGGGTAAACAGAAGGAAAAAGCCAAAAAAAAGAAGAAAACTAAGACCTCTTTCACAAGGAGGCGGTTTTCATGCGTTTTAGCACTAAATATAGCGCCTGTGAATCGCCTGAAAATTGCCTCCCAATCCTCCCCAGTGTGAAATCCAGAGTGCTTTCACACTGGGGCGGTGTGCTTGCAGGATGGGAAAAAAAAGTCCTGCAAGCAGCATCTTTGGGGCGGTGCGCTGAGCGGTGTATACACCGCTCCTAAACCGCCCCTGCCCATTCGAATGAATGGGCAACGCTTCCAAAGCGCCTGAAAAGCATTTTGGAAGCGCCGCAACACGGGTGCTTTTAATCTCTTAACCCCTTTATAGGGGTTAAAAAGTGGCCAAAAAGCGCCGCTTAAACAGCGGTAAAGCGCCGCTAAACTTAGCAGCGCTTTACCGCTAAACGGACCCACCACCCCAGTGTGAAAGGGTTCTAATACAGGCACCACATCTAATAATTGGTAAGATGCATTATATTTATTAGATTTTTTAAAACCATTTTTTGGTTTTGGGTTAGTACTGCTTTAAAGTGCAAAAACTAACAGGTGTAGCACTCAAGCTTAAAACAATATCCCCTATGTCATATCAAAGCATCCAGTTACCACTGTGGCTGAGCACATGTTGGTTTGGAATAATTATTATATTTATAGTTTTTTTCATGCAAATTATTACTTTTGGGCACTAGAAAGATTAAAGTGGGTGTAAACTCACCACTCACCCAGTATAAACTAATGGCATAGCATTAATGTATATATGCACATGCAAGCCTCCTGCATTTATCCCTACCTTGCAAATGTCTTTCCTGTAAGCACTAGCAGCTGTAAAACTCTGAAATCAGTGGGTTTCTCTCTTTGCTGGAACTCGGTGGGTGGAGTTGTGATGTCACAAGCCTCCCCACCCACCTCTATACTGAGAGATTGAGGAGGGAGGGAGGGGGGAGTGTAAAACTCTCTCTGCTCTGTGAAGGAGATAAGCAAATTGCTTGTCACTCACAGAGCATGGGGCTGATACCTCTGTGTATTTCCCTGTTAGTAGGACTTTCTTTTCCTGAAAAAAGATAAGGTCATTACTCACAATTAGATTAACTCTTTGTGGCAAGACTGGGCACAGATGACATGACATGCTATACTCTACCAGGCAGAATTATTATTATTTTTTTTTTTTTTCGGGTTTACATCCACTTTAATGTTTTATGGTTATGTGAATATTATATGTAAATTGTATGTAATTGGATGATTCATAAATGACTCATATATAGGGGATAGGGATTTACACTTTATTTTTTGCACTTAAATCCGAACTTCCAGAGGGGATATTTGAGTGTCCAGCAGCTTGAGGTTTTCATCATTGTAACCTAAGTGCAGGGAAACCATTACAATTTTTCCCTTCGATATTGGTTTTTGGCCCAGCAGTGAGTAGTTGGGAGTATCAATTTGAAAAGCAATGTACTCCAGTAAGCTCACATAACATGTCCCCAGTCTCTCTCTATATTCTGCTTTACATCTTCAGTTTCCAATCACACCACTGCATGTCCACACTCTCCATCATTTCCACACTATGTCTGCAGTCTGACAGATATCCCCATTATTATCATACAGAATTTATAGAATGCCAACAGATTGCACAGTGCTTTACAAAATACAGCAAGACAGGACAGTTACAATAGAATTCAAGACAAGAGGGCAAGGATGGCACTGATCACCAGAGGTTACCATTTAAATTAGATATACGGAATTATGGGGGTGATTTAGTAAAGGAGATGTGCATGTTCACTTTGAAAGTGATATTTGACCTATCTAAGTAAATAAGGAAGGAAGGAAGGAAGGAAGGATTTTTGCATGCACATGACACGAATGGATGGACTGGAAGTCAGAACAACTTCAGCTAATTTACTAAACTAGGTGAATTTTCTCTCTTTAAACATACATTTTCATTTAGCCTAGTGAATTGTGGCAACCTAAAATGATCTTATCATGCAAGATCAAAAATTTTTTTTTCTTACAGACGGTCAGGTATATTCTTTATGAAGATAAACAAACAATTACATTTTGAAAGTGAATATGCTCTGCTCCTTTAGTAAACCAGTATTATGTGCGCTTCTTTGGTGATCAGGGGTTGCTGTTGAGACCCCCTCTTTACCATGTAAGTTGACAATCACTTCTGGATAGAACCTTTGGAAAATGGGTTTATTTGCATAGATTGCAGGGGGGGGTCCCTGGAAATACAATTTTTTCCAATTTTAAGTACGCTTTGCCCATTTTAGATTCTTGCTACTGTTCCCGAAGCCTTGTTTATACAATGAGAATACCAGACAAATAATTGCCCATTTATTTTTTTTGCATGCTAGTCTCATATCCAAAATGAAGAGGTTACTGGAGTTATGAAAATTCTCATACAGCAGAATGCAACTTCAGAAGTCATGTAATGTGTTGTATTGTATTGTACCATGTATTGCAAGCATGCATGGTCTTGGTTTTCCGACTTTTTTCAGAATACTGTACTGATTAAAACAAAAAAACATTAGTTCTGGTATTATACGAGAAGCATTTTCGTGTTTGTCCCATCGGATAATTTCACATGAACTGTCCTGATTGGCTCTCTAAAGTGGTGTACTAATGATCAGATTATTGTACAATCGCTTTGATAGCAGTGTTTTTCATCCGATTTTCTGATCTCGTGTACTAGGCATAAACTATTCGTTTTCTATATATGAGCACTGCAAAGAAGTAAGGTTGGAAAGCCATATGGGGGCAAGCATGATGATGTTTTCAGATGCCAAATAACTACCATCAAACCTAACTCTTCCACTAGCTATCCTTTGTTGCATGGCCTTGGAAACCAGCAGGGAGTATGGAAGCAACCAGGTACTACAGTAGGCCCCAGACGTGACCGTTCTAAAATGTGCAAAATCATTTATTTATTCATGGCTACCTCCTCTACCTACCACACTTGTTCCTCAAGTAGAAGGGCAAAACTGGGCAACTTAAAGCCATTCACTAAAAATGTAAAATTATGCTGGAATCTGTAGCCTCTTTGAGGCAACAGTCCTACAGGTTGTCTAATATAATAAAGAAATGAAAAAGAAAATCATTTTTACATAAAAAACAAAAATTCTAATATTAAAAGGCACCGACAACTTCTAGTGATGTGGCACAGTAGGGAGCAATAGTTTGACACATAATAGTCAACATCAACATATTGGTTTCCATGTAGGATGTGGAACCTCTCTTTTTTTTGGGTCTTAAGGAGTAGTGCAGTAGCCAACAGGGTTTACTCAGTACTCTGTTCTATGACATATGAAGAAACGATGAGAAGAGGACCTCAGCAATCTGCAGAGATAAATCTCCATGATGCTTTCCAAAAACAAACTCCTGAGGAATATTATATCTGCAACAGGATCCCTCTCCTCCTCACAGAATGTTTTCTCCCAGAGTCTTAACATGTTCTTTCCTGTGGATGCAATTCCCAGCTAGAAGGGCATTCCATCGCTTAGGGATTTTTATGACTTCTCTCAGTTAAGAATTATTATCTGTAAGAACTTTTAAAGCAACCAGCTTAAAATTTTGAGAAAAACCAACTCAACTATGCTGTATACATTCTTGGCGATTCATCAGCTATATATATATAATGTGACATCTCTTCTAAAGAAAACATTACTTTACAAGTAGGTCTTTGCCAGTGAGAACCTTGCTGGACTGGAGAACAACAATTTTAAATGTTCAAGGACAACTGTACAGATTAAATATGGAGGTTGAAATTGCTAGTTGCTTGGCTGTCACACAGAACTTTCACACTTCTAATCGTAATCAGAGGAAGGAAAATGTCCAGCAAGATTGGGAACTCTGGTGAGGCGGCTTCACAAAGCAAGGCTTCCATTAATCTGCATCTGACAGTGGCTCAAACCATAAAAATACAGAAAATAGAGCCAAACTGGATGAAAGAGTCGAATTGTAATTGTAAGTAAAATAAGGCATAAAAAAAGCCAACGCGTTTAGGGGGAGCAACATCATTCCCCCTTCATCAAGGCTACATGAATAAACAAACAGTCATACTGATAAAAAATGATGTCTAAACACGTCTAAATTAAGTGTAGACATCATTTCTCATCATTAGGACTAGGTTTTATCCTTTTTCTTGTAGCCTTGATGAAGGGCTTGACTAATGCCTTGACTGTTAGCCAGCATTCACAAAGGGGCGTTCCAACTTCGACGTGACTTTGCTAGGCGATTTTTAAGGTGACTTCAAGGTGACTTACAACGCGACTCCATGCCAGGCGACTTTGCCTGTGGCCAATTAGAGAAGGGAGGGAGGGGAGGGGGTTGCCTTGGTCCATGCTTTTCTTTTTCCGGTAGTCGCTTCAATATAGATGGGGATCCGACTTGGAGGTGACTTCCATTGGATTCTATGGGCACGAGTCGGATTGAAGTCGCCTCTTTTGAAGTTGGAGCGACTTCGGTAATGTAAATTAAGATGGCTCTCATTCACTTCAATGGGATTTCGGACATCAATCGGCTTGGGGAGACACAAGTCTGCCCTGTGTGAACTGGCCATTATAGTATATGGCTTCTATACCAACAATTAAAATTATTTTGGACTCAGCGATGGCTTCAATATTATCTGATGCACTGACCTGGAATAAGGATGATGATCCTGATTTTGGTTTTGGATAGAGTGGTGAAGGATTAGAAATCCTATAAGGCTTTACTGCCGTAGAAGAGATTCCTTCAATTCCTGTCTGGTAAAATGTTTGTCCTGAACAGGAAGTGGAAATATCACACAAATGGGAAGTAAAAATGTTAAGTAGGGGAATGCTAGGACCTTGGTCAGTTTTCTATCGTCCGTTTCCATGTTGCAGATTTCCCCTCACAAATGCTGTCACCAGACAAGAAAATGAGGGGATATCTCCCCACCAGAGCTCTGGATAGCAGTAAAACCTGACAGAGGTTAGAATCTTTCCTCACTCTGTCTCAAATTAAAAAGAAAAAAAGTTTTGGGTATAGATGTGTTTTGTAACAGGATTAAACCAAGCTAGGGGTGAATGGGAAAAAAAAAAAAAAAAAAAAAAAAAG
>BLSH010528207.1:367166-391521 GCA_018402905.1 Glandirana rugosa
TCTGCCCACCTACCCCCCCCCCCCCCCCCAACCCATTCCAGGACACTATTCTGATAGCAGCACCCGCAGGTGTCAGAATACACTGATCAGCGGCTACAGCTGCTGATCAATAGAACATTTTACAAAAGATAAAAAAAAATCAATCAACTTCTGGCACGTGGAAACAGCCACACTCCGATTGAAATTAGGATGGCTTCTGCTGAACCAGCCAAATTATAATCAATCAGTTTATCGCCACCTTTAGGCCTCATACACACGGGCATTTTGAGACGCCACGTTAAGGGGCGTTTTTTGCAGCTCTCCATGTTATTCAATAGCCCTCTAAAAACGCAGGCGTTTTTGAGCAGTAGAGGGCGTCGGCATTAGTGAGCTGTTTCTAGAACGCAGGACCAGTGCGTTCTGAGGCTGTAGCATTTTGGCGGTTTTTGACACTAATCGGCAACATGCTCGCTAACGCCGTACCGGCGTTAACTGGCGGTTTTTGATGCCGACGTTTTTAGGTTGTAAAATAGTACAGGACTGATTTTCTTTAAAAAAAGACGCCTATTGACGCCAACGCTCACTAACGCCGATGCAAAACGCCGCAAAAACGCAGATTTTTTTCAAAACGTCGGACCGGACGTTTTGCTTATTTTTTTTCAGACGCCCATGTGTATGAGGCCTTAGGGTATTTCGACTCCACTGGAGGAGCAACACCTTTGGACAGCAGCATGGTCATTCCTGGAGACAGTAGGCAGCGTTAGATAACAGAATTAACAGAATTAGATGTAGTTGACTAACATGATCATCACAGGATTTATTTGGAAACATGTAGCTCTATGGGTAGTTTGTGCCCTCTGCATGTAGTAGGGGTCCGGTTCAAGCTGATCTTGGAGGAATTATACAGGACAACACTTATCAGGTAATCAAGATTGTTCAGCCAAGATAAAAAAAAAAAAAAAAAGGATACCTGGCTTCTGTTCTGTACCCAAACCTTTAGGTCTCATACACACAGGTGTTTTTACAGCCACGTTTTTTTAGCTGTTTTTACAGCTTAAAAACGCCTCTCGATATTATTCTTTTTTGAGCTGTAAGTGGCATAGGCATTTTTAAGCTGTAAAAAAAATCCCAGGACCAGCTCGTTCTGAAGCTCCAGCGCTAGAGCTGTTTTGATGTGGACGCCGGCAAAACGCGGCTTACCGTTGTATACACAGCGTTAAGCCTCATCAGGCGTTTCTCTGCCTCTATTCAAAAATCAATTGGTTCCCTATGAGAGCCCATTGATTTGAATAGAAGTCACACCAGAAGTCGGATTATGATGATCCAACTTGCGGTGCGACTTGTGTGCTGAGGATCTTGAAGGGGAACACCGCAAAAATGGAAAAAAAAAAAAAGTGTGTGGGGTCCCCCCCCAAAATTTATATCTGACCCTTATCCGAGCATGCAGCCTGGCAGGTTAGGAAAGGAGGGGCACCCCCCTACTGGACCATACCAGGCCACATGCCCTCAACATGGAGGGGGTGGGTGCTTTGCACTGCGCACCCCACCCCAAAGCATCTTGTCCCCATGTTGATAAGGACAAGGGCTGCATCCCGACAACCCTGGCCGTTGGTTATCGGGGTCTGCGGGCAGGGGCTTATCAGAATCTAGAAGCCCCCTTTAACAAGGGGGCCCCAAGATCCCCCTGATAAGCTGATGTCAGAGTAGCTACAACCCCTCCAACAACCCCTCACCAAAAACGAAACACGAACAGTCATCAAGGGTCATCATTACTGTATGGGATGCGTTTGGCAAATAGAGATGCCCAAAAAGTGGTCAGGTTGTGCTTATATGCCCAATCAACTTTTTGTGTTTATAGTCGGGTTTTAAAAGTATACCAAAGTACGAACGATAATTTATCCCATTTGTTTGGAAAAGATTTAGTATAACCTTTTAGACTTTCAAAATAGTATATTGAATTTCATTTGATAGTCAGGAACAGCCCTTTATCAGTCAAGTATTAATTGCCATGGGGGTACCCCATGTTTAGCATTGTCTTGCAATTTCCTAGCCATCATCTACTGTATATTCTACTGAATCAAGTACTATATAGTCAGTTAGCACCTAGGATATGTGGCACACTTAATCAGCCCTGCAGTACACAGCAAGTGATATATTAACCATAGCTTGGCCTAATGTCTAATGTAAGCTCAATCACCAAGACCATGATGCAATGCCTCCCTAATTCAAAGAACACAAAAATATATCATATCCACTGTAGAAAATAGCCATTAAAGTGGTTGTTAACCCACCAATGACATTTTTCATAATCCTCTCTGTTTTTTAATGTAATGTCCCCCTGTGAAAATAACGCTGTATATACCTTGTATACAGAGCACTGATTTGTGCTGATTGACCCGCCGCCTCTCTCTTCCCGACAGATGAAGTGCACAGGGCCGAGGATCCCCACTGCTGTCAGTCAGGAGGAGGAGGAGAGAGGCGGCCCTACCCACTGCATCTGTCTGGAAGAGAAAGGAGAGAAGCGGCGGGTCAATCAGTGCTCTGTATAAAAAAGGTATATACAGCATTTTTTTCATAGAGCAGTCACAGGGGGCCATTATAATAAAAAAAAAAAAAAAAAAATTGAGGATTGTAGTAAAATACCAGTAATTTGAGCAGCAGGACAGGAGGGGACGCCACGGACACAGAGCTGTCAGACAGAGAGGAAAGGGAGAAGAGCACACAGGAGACACAGAGGAGAGCTGCATATGACAAATCACAGCTATTTTCAAATGCTTTCAACCAGCTGCCAAAAAATAAAAGATCAGATTAGGGCAACCTACATGATCAGTGTCCACTTAAAACATGAAACTGCTGATGGTGAATATCTTAAAGTGCGATGAAAAACCTGATTCAGAATGACTGAAGATTAGCATTTGTATAGCAAACATTAGAAAATGTCCAATATATGGAATAATCATAACGGGTATTATATCTGTTTACTCATGTACCCCGCACAGTCCCCTGATGTACTTTGGGACCCACATACGGTCATTATTTAACTATGGAAGTTCCTAGATGTGCAATTGGATTACGTGACGAATCACATTATCAATATGATTTGGTACAGCTTTACACTTTTGGCTACATTTATTCTTTTTGTATAATATATATATATATATATATATATATATATATATATATATATATATATATATATAGAAAAGAATTGAACCACTGAACTGTAGCGATGGACCAAATGATTAAAGCAACACCCACTTCTTTTATATTAACACAGAAAAAAGTAAAAATTAATTTCAAGTCAGTAAAATAGGGGTAATAATGGAACAAGCTAGCCTACGAAGGATTAAGTTTGGCGAATAATCTGCTGAAATATAAAATTCCCCCCAAATAAAAAACTTCACGTGCTATTGAGTACCAGGGCAGCTTAATATACATTTTTCTATACCCTTTCAAAGTTATATCTGTCATTCAAGGCAAGGCAGATGGGAGTAAATGCTAAAATATAGTAGGACAGTAAGGGCCATAACAGAGGGGTGATTTTGGTGCCAACAGCAGCAGTTAAGAGGGGAGGCTTCCACTCGCCCTTATGGAGTCACTCCTTTAGCTGGCCCAAAATACTGCAGAATCCACTCACTATTGAGGGAACAGTGAGAGAGCTACATCTCACTCCAAATGGGTGACTATGACAAAAGATCAGCTGTCCCATCACTGGACATGCACAGTCTGGTGCACTTTCTAAGATGTGGGGGGGGAATCATGCTTTTTAGTTGACCTGCAATTTGGCATTCAAGCCAATTCTTCTAAAAAACAAAGCATGGCACGTGAAATCAACACAACACACCATGGTAGAAACAAGGTTTTTTTTTTTCCCCTAAAACTAGAACAGAAAAGACCAAAACACTAGCATGTTGGCATTTATATAGCCTTACGGTGATCGGTGCTCTATATAGTGGTTACAAAAGGCAATAGGAATAGTTTGGTGGTGTACCACTGCAATTATGCTGACTTGTAAAGAAATGCAAAAGGCCTGATGTTAGCAAAATACACTGTCTGCAAAATCTTCATAATGGTACTCCCCGCTTTTCATTTTCATCATTTGTGTTTTTGAACGGTTACCATAAAAGATCTCGATTTAATCACTGAATTTTTGCAGCTACAACTCTGCGCGGATGCATGCTATATGAGATCAAAGGTTAAGTCCAAAACATATAAGAATTCTAATGAATGGCTTAAGCATTTGCGTCATGTTTATTAGTAGCGTATTGTACTGCGTTAGCCATGAATGAATGCAAAAAGTTAGGAGTTTAGACGATACCCTTTGTTGGCTAACTTCAGTCAGCCAGATGGGAGCCAAGTCACCCCAAAAGCTTGCATCTTTAATAAAACTTAAATTAGCGAATATAGGGTATCACTCCATCTCCAAATTTTCTGTTCCATTTTTATACATTTAGTGTGCCATCATTTGATCCTTTCACGCCATACCACACATAACAATGTATGTCCAATAATGTGCATTTGAAGCATGTTGTGTTGCATTCATATGTTTTCTATGCGCTTTTGCAAGGAACTCGGTTTACTCAGTGCTGCAAAGTGCAGGTCACTGCACATGGTGTGACCAAGCCTAAGGGTCCTTTCCTACTATACTGCACATAAAAATGTAAAAGTGCTTTGCTGGACCAACTGTGGGAATAGGTTTGTGTAGAAGGGATTATATGATCCCCCCCCCCTTTTATTGGTTGAACTAGATCAGGGGTCTCAAAAAACTTTTCAAACCAGTTTATTGTCCTTCAGGAGGGCCAGATTGTGGTCAGCGGGGGCAGAAAATGTTCCAGGCCTGGCATCAGTGATAATAAATATGGCTTCAGGGTTGGTGGTCAATAGGAGGAGTAGTGCCCCTTATAGTAGGAGGAATAGTATCCCATCATTTGTATCGGTGAAAGATACAGTGCCCCCATTGTTGGTGCCAGTGGGAGGAATAGTGGCCAAGGGCCAGATAAAGGCTAGCAAAGGGCCACATCTGGCCCTCGGACCGCAGTTTGGAGACCCCTGAACTAGACGGACTGGTGTCTTTTTGACCAGACTAACTATGTAACATACTGAAAATGCATGTGCAGTAATGCTTGTTGCCATGCATTTTAATGCTCAGCCGCTGATGAGCATTTTGCAGGCCTATTCCCTTTTGCATCATTCACAGTTCCCTGCAAGACTCAAAATCCCCAAAAAGTTTTTTCTCCACTTCAGTTGCATTGTGCTAATGTGCGTTACAAGACAATGCACAGCACATGTACACATTGTTGTAGCTTGAACAAGGCACATAGAGAAACATGGTTGCAGTAACCTGTTTTTATCCTGTGCAGAAAAACGCAGATCACTGAACATGGTGTAAAATGAGCCCTAATAGTCTTGCGAAAATATTTTGCATACATGGGCACTTAAAGCAACAACTTGGCAACCGTCACTTTAAAAAACAGTGGGCATCATTTCTAATCACAGTTGGTACAGAGTTATGAATGCAAACGAACTGTAAATTTAACTCAACATTTCAGACAGCCCGCAAATTTTACCAAGCCTGCACCCTTTCCTCAAGCAACATATATAAAACCGCCCCGTGTTATGGTAAAACAAACAAGATGTCATTTAGGCGTCATCCAAGGGTTTGGTAACCAAGAAGAGTGGTGTCAGCTAAGCAGCAAGATATCTTACAAGGAGCAAGGGAACAAATGCACCTGTTGCCGTCACTTTAAACGCACCAAGATCCTGACACCATACACCCTGACTACCTATCTCCAGGGCTTTGGGCTAACCTGGTCAATGGATACACAATCACCCAAGAATGCTGGTTCAGCAAGTTTTGTCCTTTGGAAGCTATGTGCTCTGATAATAAAGGGGGGGGGCAGACCTATTCATAAATACCTATATAAGGATGACTGTTAAGTAGAAAGATGCAACAACTTTTAACACTTTTACTTCCAGCAAACCTAGTGTTGAAAACGTGCATTAGAATGCTAAACACACCGGCAATGCTTACAGAACAAGCAAGACTGCAGTCCTCGGTCCCTGGTTTTCAGGGTCAATTCTACATTTTTAATGTAATGTGTGCCTAAAAATGTCCATTTTACAGCACTGATCAGCTACAGAAAATCCTTTTTTTTAATGGTAAACTCAATCAGGGATATTGACAGAACTTTGGCTTTTCTGTGAACTTTTTATTCCAAAAAAAAAATATCAGGACGGGGTGTCCTGGGCTCCATCCATCATGCTTAGATATACCCCCTCAGTTAAAAAAAAAAAAAAATGATATCACTAGAAAATCATTAAAATGTCCCCAACTGTGTAAAAAGTATTTTCCTAACCTACCAGCTACATCACTGCGCCTGTTCTACCATTTTTTCACCCCATTTTCCTACGATCCCATTGCTATATATAATAAAGAAAAAAAAGCAATCTGGATTCTTCCACAGGCAAATGAAGTACTAACACAAGAAAAGCAGAGCAAAACTTTTTTTTTTAAATAAAAAATTGCCACTTACTAGTTACATATCCATCGGTTCTCTCCGTTTCCATAGTCAAAGAGCAGTGCTGAAATATAAAAATAGGACATCTTCAAAAAAACTGGAAACCTTCCACAGGCAATAAAATGTGTAATTTGTACCAAAGTATTTACATTTTTCTGTTGCCTTGGCAGTATTGTACATATATCTGGGCCACCTGCTGAGATCCATGCCTTCATTTTTTTTTATGATGTACAAATCCAAAAAGGTAGGTGTCTGTTTTAAGTGTTTTGAAAACTGACAATCTCCCTCGCAAATATTCTTTTTTTTTTTTTTGGTTTGTCTCCGTGACTTACATTGCAATCCTTTTACTTTTCCCTATAACTTAACAGACACAAAAATGTATTTCAGTAAACAGTGCATGCAACACTTCCCTATTATATATAAAAATAATAAAAAATAAATAAATAAAAATGATATATATATATATATATATATATATATATATATATATATATATTTATTTTCAGCCACTCATTTTGCTTAAACAAAAAAAAAAAAAAGAAACATTTTACAATTTGAAAAAATAAATAAATAAAAACTTTAAATTTCTATTTAGGCAGCTAAAATAAATAAATAAATAAATAAAAGCCCAATAAAAAATTGATGAGGATACAGACACTCTACAAGTACACAGCATAAATGTACCTATGTCCCCACTGTCAGTCGAGTGCTTGTCACAAGCCAAGGTTTTCCTGTGTTAAATGAGTTAACCCCCTCCGAAACGAGACGTTGTGTGTTATACGTTACAGAAGGGGGAACCTGACATCACATAGTTAACCTATTGTGCGCCAACTGCTACACAAAGAGGAACATTTATCTACAGGGGAAAAGGTTTGTCTTAGATACCCAACATCCTCCCACAAAGGAACAGAAATTTGGTAATTTGGCACCAAATCTTAAGTAGGTCGCAACTTATTAAAATATATCTCAGTAGAGGGGAAAAGAAGTCAGTTTTGACAGCTACAGATAACCATGTTGTTTTATATAGAAGAAGTTGACAGTTTTAGTGGATTTGATGTACCACATTGCCAAAAACGAACGAATGTCTTGCTGAGCAAACGATTATTTAGGAAAGAAAAAAAAAAAAAAAAAAAAGAAGAAGAATTAAGTGTCTTACCTTACTGATCACAAAAAAAGAAGGATGTGCCATTTCGTTTCTCCTACCCTTGTTTAAGACTACAGTGCTGCATGTGTCAGATTCCTCTACTTCTACAATGAAGTATATGTAATATTTGATGGACATGGACCTGGTGTGTGAGATTAAATAATACATGCATTGCACGGTGCAGCAAAAAACCCTTACTGGACACAGCCTATAGACTGAAAGGACTATGCGGTCAGTTTGTGATTGCTTCCTGTGTTGGTTCTGATCTCTTGGACTTTACATTACACAGAATCCTTATGGGGCTGGCTTAAACTCCTTGGCACAGTTTGCAAATGGCATCTTAAACTCAAAATGTACATAAAACACAAAAAAAAAAGAGAAATAAAAAAAATAAATATAAAAAAAGTCTGAGCACATTTTTTCCTCCCGTAGAAATAATTCAATTTACAAACTTCTTTTTTTTTTAGAATTAAAGGCTTTATTTAGCACAGCAAAAAGCAAAAGTAGAAAATAACATAGCAACTAATTAGAAACCACGTTACACTCTTAGTAGTCCTAGCTGATGTAAGCTATAATCTGATAGGCTGCCACCAGTTCCCACACATCATAACCGTTCTTTGTTCAGATTGTTAAAGATTTGATAAATCAATAAAGGTAACAAGGCGATAGTCTGATGACAGGGTACTCCATACAGCCAGTGCATGATAGCATAGCGCTAATAGTGGGATATAGGGAGAGAGGGAGAGGGGGAAGCACAATGTCTTGTGCAATGAACTGTCAGAAGTGGCAAAGTATAAATGCGATGAAAAAGAAGCTCTACAGCCCTGATCTACATCACAGGCCATAAGGAGGAATGTTCTTGTCACCTCTTCCCCATTCGCTTTTAGCTTCCAAACTGTTCCAGCACTGCCAGTTAAATTATTCACAACCAGCCATTTCTGTATTGATCCACCAAGTATATTTAGCTCCTGCTCCTGGAATTTCTACATTACTTACTGGAAAGTGGGCTGCTTCAACTCTCGTCTCCAAATCACTTCCCAAAAAAGTAAAAGATAAAATAATAAAATGCTATAATTCTACATGCCGCATATATTAAATAAGCTTCCCCCCTTCTCTCTTTCTCGTCTTCTCCTTTTCCTTGTCAGACAGATCAAATTGCTTTCACAAGTGACAGATAACAGGTTTGTTTCAACATGTTACAGACCAACCATGTAGAGGAAAAAAAAAGTCAGAAAAACGTCTGAATATAGGAAAGGCAACAGGTTCTAGATTGAGTAGCCCCTGAGCGGTGGGTCAGATGGATGCCCTGGAACTAGCATTGATAACATCAGCTCCAGTTATTAATTAAAACAAGGCAGTTGTGATATGGAATAGACATGGCACAGTGTGGAAAGCAGGTTATGATGGTCTAATAATCTGACTGTTCTCAAAGACAAAGATCCAACAGATAGCGCTCTTCTACACTACAGATGCAACGGGCCGGTCAGCAATATTAAATGTAAAATCAAATTTGCTAAAATGTAATCCATTTATAAATAAAAAGTGCTCTTATATCATTTCTTTAATGTTCACATATTGCTATTATAAGACACAAATATATACTAATACAACAAATGTGACAAGTTATACATTTTCTGCATTATGTTAAAAAAAAAAAAAAAAAAAACGAGTCAACTACCCCCGGAATGTGTCATTTTATGGATTTTCCCAAAAAACTTTTATATTTGTAATTAGGGAACAATATCTCATGCATTGTATCGGAATCTTAACTAAAACCGTCACTTTACCTCTTTAACCTGCCAAAAGTAACCATAGGGGCACATATACTACAGGTTACAATGTGCCAATCAATACTCTCAGAATTGTGCAGAGGGATTTATAGGGCACATGTTACAATGTACCCCTCAGAAGTATCCCAGGTTGTACATGCACTACATGCCACCACGAGCCTCTTCTAATTGGTCACACTTACCCTTAGGAGTACATGTACTACATATTACAATGTGCCCCTTCAATATGACACATGTAACTTTAGGAGTACTCTTACTACATATTACAGAGGACCCCTTGAATCTGTCACACGTACCCTTAGGAGTATATATATACACACACACACACACACACACACACTACATATTACAATATATCCCTCCAATCTGTCATACGTACCATTAGGAGTACATAGAATACATATTACAATGTACCCTTCAATCTGATTTTAAGGATAGATTTTAGATTTTAAAGATAGATTGTCATATGTAGTAGGAGTACTCCCAATAGTACATGTGACAGATTGAAGGGGTACATTGTAATATATAATACATGTACTAAGAGTACATGTGACCAATTGGAGGGGTCCTTTGTACTATGTAGTAGGAGTACTCCTAAAGTTACATGTGCCAAGGGACCCCTCCAAAAATCAGTCACATGTACCCTTAGGCATAAAATGTACTATATATTACAATGTACCCCTTCAATCTGTCACATGTACCCTTAGGAGTACTCCTACTACATATATTACAAAGGACCCCTTGAATCTGTCACACATACCCTTAGGTGTATATATACACACACTACATATTACAATATATCCCTCCAATCTGTCATACATAATATTAGGAGTACATATAATACATATTACAATGTACCCTTCAATCTGTAATATGTAGTAGGAGTACTCCTAGGGGTACATGTGACAAATTGAAGGGGTACATTGTAATAAGTAGCACATGTACTCCCAACAGCACATGTGACAGATTGAAGAGGTACATTGTAATATATAGTACATGTGACCGATCGGAGGGGTCCTTTGTACTATGTAGTAGGAGTACTCCTAAAGTTACATGTGCCAAAGGACACCTCCAAAAATCGGTCACATGTACCCTTAGCAGTACAAGTACTATATATTACAATGTACCCTTTCAATCTGTAATATGTAGTTTATGTACTCCTAAGGGTACATGTGACAATGTACCCCTTCAATCTGCCACATGTACCTTTAGAAGTACTCCTACTACATATTACAATCTATCCTTCCAATCTGTCACATGTACCCTTAGGAGTACATATATTACATATTACAATGTACCCCTCCAATCTTTCATATACCCTTTGGAGTAACTATACTACACATTACAATGGACCCCTTGAAACTGTCACATGTACCCTTAGAAGTACATATACTACATGTTACAATGTACCCCTAAACCTTACCAGAAAAAGACCCTTGGGGGTTCACATACCACACGTTACAATATACCCCTGAAGGCTGCCAAAAGTATAAAAAGTACGTTACAAAGCTCTTATATCACCAAATTAAGTCCAAGCCACAACTAGAAAGCATCACATGCTATAAAAAAGGTACCCCAAAATGGACCGTGAACACACTAAACAAAGAGATAAATAATTGCCATGTGACAGAAGGGATGATGTACACCAACATTTACAGTACAAAGTAGAGATTTGGGAAATAATGTTGTTGGAAGAGATAGAGTCAAGACAAAGATCAGAGCGAAGTCTTAAAGTAGGATAAGAAGACGTCTGCCTGTTTGTAGAAGAGCCAACATCGTAGCTACCTCACGTAAGGGTCTGTTCCATTGATTTCAGTTAGCAGGTGAAGATGAGGAGGAACGGGGCAGTCCTGGATGACTGGAGTGCTGATAAGAGGGGCAGTCCTGAAATGATCAGAGCAGGGCACGTCTGACCTGGCCAGAGGAGAGAGGAGCGCAGGAGCAGGAACGAGGCGAGCAGAACCGTGTTCAGCTGTTGGGGTAGACTACTGAAGAAAGTTAGGAATGTCACGTACTTTCAGGAAAGAGAAGGGAGAGGGAGGTCATCGCTCCAGCAATGAGATTAACAAGAAACAAAACTGGATCCACCGGTTATTTCTGAAGCAGCTGAGAAAGAAACCAGGAGAAGAAAAAAAAAAAAGGGGAGGAGGTAGGGTTAGCAGAAGAAAAACAGCCAGGGAAACAGGGAAAGTGCAGCTCCATAGTCAGGACATGTTGGGTGGGATGAGGGTCAACACAATCAGACAAGAGCCACTATACACCTGTCGTAGAAAACACCTTGCTAGCCCACAACCCTTACACGGTTACTGACATGCTGTCACAGGACGGCGACTAGTGCCAAGCATCACAATTCAATAGCAAGGTCATTTACATTTTACAGCTTCAGTAATTATATGCTGTAAAGGACAACAACCAGTTCTCAACTCATCCCATTCAATGGAACTACTCAGACTACATGGTCATGACATTCCCAATACACCTTGTTACAGGTCTCCAATATCACGCCACTGCCAACAAAACACCGTCGCTACAAACAGCTTTTGTTGAAAGAAATACATCATCTCCAGAGTGACACTTACTTTCTGACTTATTAAAAATATATATATAAATTTATGAAATTGATAAAAAAAATGATATTTATATTTTCACACACACTTACATGTACATACATGCACATTACAGCTGAACGTTTAATCGTTAAAAAATCAAGATCGCGATTCAACCCCCACTCATGATCTAATATGCCGCTTCACATTAGTGCGATGCAGGAACCCTGCCAATCCCCTGCAGGTTCCCGCATCGCACCCGATTCACACGGCAGTTCACACTGCCATATGCAAACTGCAGGAAATGTCAATACAATGTTAAAGCGGAGTTCAACCCTTTCCGAATGTTTATTAAAAGTCAGCAGCTACAAAAAGTGTAGCTGCTGACACTTAATAAACAGACACTCACCTGTCCCTCGCTCCAGCGATAGGGCCACATGGAGCCTCAGATCTCTCCCCCTCACGTCCACAGCACCGGCATTGCTACTGTGGGCACCCGGCTGTGGCTGCCGGGCGCGCACGAGTGAAGCAATGCTTCTAGGACCTGTCCTGTGTCCCAGAAGACTTCGGGAGGGAGGGGGAAGGAGACCTTCCACTTCCGATCGCCCAAGGCAACCGGAGCGGAAGTACCCGCAAAAATCGGGTATCCACACCCGCCTCCTCCCCAAAAGCTCAGTTTCAGCATCCGGAGCTGAAGTTCCACTTTTGGGTGGAAGTCCGCTTTAATGAGACCCCCATTTCAGCTTGCATATCGCACTGCGAACTGAGAGTTCGGACACAAATCGGATTGGATGGGATGGGTGTGAACACCCACGCGATCTGATTCTGGTGCGGACCAAAAAAAAAGGCCCTGTGCGAGTTTGGTCCGAATGCGATGCAAATTGAGCCATACTATCGCACTAAAGTGCAAATCACATGCGATCTCGCAGAGTGCACAAGTGTGAACCGGCACTAAAACAGTATTTCCTCGATTCAGTGCAGAACGTTCTCTGCTCACAGCTGACAAAAAATAAATAAAAAACAGAGAAACATTGTAACATTTAGTTATTTTAGATCAAAGGCATGAACTTCAGTCTGTAAAGGACAACAGTTTAACCACTTAAAGACTAAACCTTTTTCTGACACTTGTTACTTACAAGTTAAAATCAGTATTTTTTGCTAGAAAATTACTTCGGACCCCCAAACATTCTAGATTTTTTTTTCAGCAGAGACCATAGATAATAAAAAGGTGGTTGTTGCAATATTTTATGTCCAACTGTATTTGCGCAGTGGTCTTTCAAACGCAATTTTTTTTTTGGGGGGAAAAAAATAAGCTTTAATGAATTAAATAAAAAAAAAAAGTAAAGTTTGCCCGATTTTTTTGTAAAATGTGAAAGATGTTACGCCACGAGAATCAGGATTCTCATTTTAGCCAAAATCATGCAGCTCTAATGCACACACTTTTTTTTTTTAATACACACAGATACAGTATATGCACACACACACACACACACACACACACACACACACACACACACACACACACACACACACTAAAACCTCGTACACACAATCCGATTTTCAGACAACAGAACATCCGTTTTTTGATGGATGCTTGTCTTATGCCGAAAGTGAAGAGCGTACGAACAATGCGAAAAGTTTTGTGCAACCAAACTCCACGTCAGAAGTGACGTAAGGTTTTGAATATTTTTGCATCTTTTTTTCGTTTCTGAGCATGCATAGTCTCGGACGTACAAAAACCGTACTTACGGAATGAAAAATCGGACGTTGCGTTGTAGTACAAAAAATTTTTATAGCCTGCACGGGGCTTTACAGTCTGTTTTACCAATAGACATTTATTAATGCATGGCAAAGAATTCTTAGAGCACTGGGTATTCCAAAGAGAGAACACAATAGTAGCAGCCTGCTTGGGCTATTGAGCCCTGTAGACAGGCTTTTTGAAACAAAATGTGTGAAGCATGCAAAACACACATTAGGAAGCCAACAGCTCCACTGGTTGGCTGCTATGAAAATACAACATACTCTTAAGTAATATTTCCTATTTACTCGGCTAAAATAAGAAAAACATTTTTAAAACTTTTTTTTTTTTTTTTTAATAAAACCACTCCAACCACTAGAACCAATTCTAAAATACCAATAATTACACAGATGGCACAGATAAAATATCAATTAGAATTATTAATGATAACATTATTCTTCGCTAGCCCATGTCACACTGCTACAATACAGAACCCAAAAAAGCAACCATTGAGGCAGTATTACTTCCCAGATTATTCCATAGATCATCAGTGGTCAGTGGACATATTCTGGATCACCCGCCTATGCTTTGCTGGACGTTTTGCGGTCACCGGTTTGTCATCGGTGACGCTGGAACGGAAAAGACTTTCCCATACCATATCAGCCCACTCTCAGCTGTACCGCTAACACTTACATGTTGACTTATACAAGGTCCAGGGGGGAGCATGGATATGATCTACAGCAGTTTGTTTCAGGTGTATTTTCCCACTGCTTTTGTTAAAATAGGACAACACTTGAGAAGAACTAGAAGACATCGGAAGAAAGTGGTCTTTTTTTTTTAGAGCGATTTGACTAGCATCTACTGACAACTGTCAAAAGATAAAAATAAAGATGATAAAATAGGGGCAAAGGCGTGAAAAAAAAAAAAAAAAATGATAAAATCAGGAAGCAAAAACTCCATTGAGAAGACTTACAGAGCGGTATATGTAAAGCTTGATGAAACAGATTAAAAAGTATATAAAAAAAAATAAAGCATCAACAGGGTACCTTATCAGAGAGTAGGGTGGAACAAAGAGTAACTTTCACCCTTTGGTGATTTTTATTGGGTAACAAGTAGAGCTGCACGATTCGGGCCAAAATGAGAATCACAATTTTTTTTGCTTAAAATAAAGATCAGGATTCTTGCGGCGTAACATCTTACATATACAAAAAAATTGGGCTAACGGCACTTTCATTTTTTTTTTTTGAAAGTGTAATTTTTTCCAAAAGCATTGCGTTTGAAAGACCACTGTGCAAATACCGTGTGACATAAAAGATTGCAACAACCGCCATCTTATTCTCTAGGGTCTCTGCTAAAAAAAAAAAAAAATATATATATATATATATATATATATATATATATATATATATATATATATAACATTTGGGGGTTCCAAGTCATTTTCTAGCAGAAAATACTGGATATTTAATTGTAAGCAGCAAATGTCAGAAAAGATTTAGTCCTTAAATGGTTAAACCAAACCCTTCTATTCCCATTGCGGTAATGCCCGATGGAAATCGCAGGGGGGTAGTGAATCGAGATCGTGATTTTAATATGATTAATGGTGCAGCTCTGGTAACAAGGATTAGGTAATCATCACATCGGTGACCTGGTTTTAAAGTCATCGGTGGTCACGGACCTTCAATGACCTCCACTATAGATCAGATATATCACCATTCCTCACCGTCCTGCTTGCTAAATAAGAAGTTGTATTAATAGTGTCGTAGTATCATCAACAACAAACTGCCAACCACTGCCACTCCAACAGACAAACTGCCATTTGCATCTTTTCTCTCACCAGGTTTGTATCATTCTTAAATACTGAATTGTCACCACCAGCAGCCATTCATTACTATTGACATCTGTGTTACAAACATCCCAATATCAAACTGTCAATTGCTTCACAAAGGCCTTCATTTAATAAAGACAAGCAGTAATTACTTTCCATTATCTGGTAAAAAGCGAAATAACGGCTGCTGGTTTACTAAATGTCATCTTTGTCGTTATCCAATTAAATGACTCACAAAGCCCAATGCATCCAAATTGGAATGAGGAAATGTGGCCATGTTGCCCATAACAACCAGATGGGACTGTGTTGCCCATAGCAACCACCACCATTGCCTGTATCTGATATTTTCAGCAAAGACTTGAAAAATGAAAGCCTAAAAAAGGTCACAGCATGTTACAATCTGATTGTACAATCCCAAATACTAAGTAGTTCAAGAGCTTGTCCCATTAGATACAGTTGAATGATTAGATTAGGTAGGTGCTCATTTGACACAGTATTGGTAAAGATGGCCACAGCATGGGTAAAAGTTTGTTAGGAGGAAAAAAAAAAATTAAAACTTTCATTTGATTTTCTAAAAAGATAAACAGGGTCAAATCAACAAAACACATTCTACTTTAGAAAGAAATAAAAAATTATACACATCAGGATGGAAAATTTTTCTCAAAATGTTCTAAATTCTAACATCAAATGTGTCGGGGAAATTCCATTCATTCCAAAATCGAAGGATAAAAGCAAACACATTTTTGAACTACTGTCAGACCTCTGATGGTACTACCGAATGTACTGATGAATCTACAAAAATCTGCTAGGGTACAACCAGCTTAAAGTGGATCTTTACCCTCCCTCCACTCTTTTCAATCCTTTTTTTACCTGGTTCTGGATCCTGAACAGTTAAGGTGTTCACCCGCCCAGCGGATGCAGTGGCGTCCTGCTATGATACACCCCTCTTCTGCCCCCCTCTCAGGCCCAAACCAACCATCTTCTTGCATGAGGTCTTTAGGAAGGTGCTGGCTCCTCCGGGTTGAGACGTCTGCTTTCCCAATGAGGCAGCACTAGGCTCCCCCTTTCTCAATGAAGGACTATGCCTCCTAGCTTATGTGATGTACATATCCCAGAAGGCACAGCGGGCACACTGAACGTCATTCACCCATGCAAGTAATGTGCATATTGGGGCGGGCCAGAAGGTTCTTATTAAAGAAAAAAGAGGGGGGGTGTAGAGGAGGCAACATCATATTGGGTATAAAGATCTTCTTTAAACCAAAAGCTAGTTGTACAAGGATTGTACAGATTGTCATAGGATAACACCTTTGCTTCTCACTTTCCCAATTTATGAAAATGGTAAAGTAACCAGTGTCATACCATTACCCAATACAACCATTGTCACCAGTCCAGTGTTATACCATTACCCAATACAACCATTGTCACCAGTATCATACCATTACCCAATACTAACACAACCACTGTCGCCAATGTCATACATTACCCAACACAACCATTGTCACCAGTATCATACCATTACCCAATACTAACACAACCACTGTCGCCAATGTCATACATTACCCAACACAACCATTGTCACCAGTATCATACCATTACTCAATACCAACACAACCATTGTCAACAATGTCATACCATTATCCAACACAACCATTGTCACCAGTATCATACCATTACCCAATACCAACACAACCATTGTCACCAGTGTTATACCATTACCCAATACCAACACAACCATTGTCACCAATGTCATAAATTGCCCAACACAACCATTGTCACCAGTATCATACCATTACCCAATACAACCATTGTCACCAGTGTCATACTATTACCAATACACCACAGTCACCAGTGTCCTATCACACTCAATGAATTGGCTGTATTCAGTAGAGGATGCTTGTTCTTAGGTGTTAATTACTAAGTGTATTAACCCATTACAACCAGAACTCAACATGTGGTGATTAGATTTTATGAAAGCAATTTGTGGTTTCTATGGGTTACTGCACTCTATAATGAATGGTGTCACTGTCCTAAAATTACATCATATCCAAAATGTCATTGCCGTTTCCAAAATCACACTGTTCTCACTTCCACACTATCCTTGTCCTATAATAAATATTACACCTCCCTGTCTGACATCTCTTATTATCACGCTGATATTCCCTGTCATTCGTCTGATTATCACACCCACGGATGGTGTCAGATCACAATTATTGCACATACGTAGTGGCAGTAATTACCATTTCATAATGCCATCTACAAACTAGAACTTCATTTACCCTCTTCACACCATGAACATCAACACATAAATATAACACAATAGTGTGACTCACCACAGCTCTCCAACATGTCCCTCTGTAAACCCGGAGACATTATGTTGTGATATTGGCATTAGGAGTCCGATCACATCACGAATATTGCTGGTTGGAAAGTCAATGGCACCAATGCCATAAAACACAAAGGACAGTCCAAAAGTTAGACTGACGCTGCCAGAGGTGTCATGAGATGTGACAATAATCCAATCACATTACTAGGAGATACTGTCACAATGGGTTTGATTTAAGATAATTAGGGTGTGTAAAATCAGGAGCAGCTCTGCAAAGAAACCAATCAGCTTCCAGGTTTTATTGTCAAAGCTTAAATTAAACAAGCCGAAGTTAGAAGCTGATTGTCTACCATGCACAGCTGCACCAGATTTTGCACTCTCCAGTTTTAGTAAATCAACCTCAATGTGTCACTCTACTGGATCACAACACTGATATTGCTGCCGAGTGTCACCACTGTCATAAAATGCCAAGGACAGTCCAAAGTTAGACTGGCACTGCCCCAGATGTCACAATAATACCATCACAAAATGCTTCGGACTGATCACAATAAACCAATCACATAACAGGCGATACGGTCACAATGTGTCACTGTACTGGATCTCAGGAGTCATTAGATTGCTGCTGAATGAATAACGTCACTGTTACAAGACTCCATGGGCATCATCATGTGATAATGACACTTCCCATTGTGATATTCCATGCAACTCCAGGATCAACATAACACTGCTGAAAATGTTACTGCCACGCAGATCACAAGAATCAAAAAGCACAGTGATGACAAGGTCTGTTTCAGGAGATTACACTAAATCAGGTTACTCTTTTCATCAGTTCAAGTGATATGAAAATACGATAAGATATGTCACAGCATCATCAGAGAGGTTATAGGTTATTACTGCCGATAAACCACGTCACACTTTCCTCCATCACCAAGTGACAATGGGAGAGGGCCACTATAGTTAGGATAGGTCACAGTATCAGAGATCTTATACATTGTCACTGCTGATAAAACCTCACACTTCCATGCATGTCCAAGTGACACTATAGTTGGGATATAGGAGGGTACCATCAACACATTATAGACCAGTCTTTTTCAACCAGGGTGCTGTGGTTTTAAAAATTGCTCCAAATAGTCCAAAAATTGTCAAGAAGCCGGTGGCAGGTGGACCAAGCCTGCCTTTTTTGGTGACACGAAGCCACAAGTTCTTATGATGCGCAATTACAACCTTGGGCACCCTGTGGGTCAGCAGTCAGCTTCCCAACAGCTGATGGCATCATAGGTTGATAGGGAGGACGAGACCAGGCACCTATGGATGCCCTTATTTGCCACTCACCTGCCCTTCTCCGTCACTGGGGTCACAATAGTTGAATGAGGGAGAAGAATAAATCACCTTTAATTTTGGGTGTCCTACGTGTGTAGGTGTTGCTGTGATGTGTAAAACTATACATTTTGGTTTTTATACTTTAGAATGGGGTGCCTCGAGACTGTGCATCATTTTAAAGGGTTCCGTGACCGGAAAAAAGGTCAAGAGACACCATTATAGACTTCTGCTGCTGACATTTCACACTTCCGTTAATGTGGTTGTAAACCCTTACATCAGGCACACAAGAAGTTTCGCCCTGGCGCCTAAATGCTCCCTACACCCTGCACGTGCACAAACCCCCTCCCCACTATGTATCATGGACTCCACTTGTCAATCTGCAGGCCCGGCATGGCGGACGCCATAGCGGGTACATCCACTCTCCTGCCCTTCTAGCTGTTGACAGTTTCCCCGGCCATCAAGGATCAAGGCTGCCTTGATTTGGCAGACATGTGGGGTCCTTTAGACCCTGAATATCTCAATAAAGGGAACCTGTCACCATTTTATAGGGGACTTTTTGTCCCCTGTGATATGAATAAAAAAAAAAAAATCATCTTATTGGGGGACTTTTTGTCCTCCATGATATGAAAAATAAAATCAACTTATAGGGGGGAAAAAAAAAAAAAATTTTTTTTTCTTAATTGTAAAAAATTAAAGTTACATCTAAGCACATAAAATCCCCAAGTAAAACCACGCGGCAGGAGCGCCTACGCCTGAAAATGTTGATTGCGATACACGTTACGTATCGCCATGCACGCCAGAATGAGCGCAATAATTTTAGCATCGGACTTCCTTCATAATGCTTTTAAAGCACCGTCTATGAAAAATATACGGTCCTGACATGTTGGGTATCTATTTACTCAGTGCAACTCAGCTTTTATATTTTACCAAAAATTTTGCAATTTATTGCGTTTTTGTGCCCCCTAAAAAATTAACTTTTAATGTGTTCTTTCACTGAAATTTTGGGTTTCCTAGACCTCTGTGGTAATATCATGTGACATAAAAGATTAGAACTACCACTATTTTATTCTCTAGCGTGTCAGCTTTCAGAAAATATATAATGTTTGGAGGTTTTATGTAATCTTCAGGCCTAAAATGATCTTCTAAATGCAAAAATGGCTCTGGCTGTGAAAGGGTTAAAGGATAAGTTCACACCTGTAAGATTTAATAGTTACAAAAAAAAAAACAAAAAACTGGCTCCTGACTTTTTTAGCTGGCGTCAAGATTCAAAGCAAATTTGTCAAGCCCTGTCCTACATATACCCAGTGAAGGGACTGGCCTCAGGTGATGCACAGAGATGAAACAAATTCCCCTACATAAGTTGTACCTGTTTAACTACAGCCATCTGTCCCCTACAGCCATTCAAAGTGCAGACTTTACACAGGATCTCTCAGCTCTGAAAATCAGGGGGCAGAGAGCTGACGTTACATCAGTGAGGAGAGCTCTGAAAGCTGATTGGAGGGAAGGCACACAACCCCTCCACATAGTACACAGGAACAGAGCCAAGGCTGTCAATCTGCTGGAGATCCCTCCCCTGTCACCATTTTTCTCTTGGTGTCAGGAAAACTTGTCACAAGTGATTCATGCTGATTGAGAGATAAAGTAGCAGACAGAAATGACACTTAGCGGTCTGGATTGAGACAAGTACACACTATAGAAGGATATGCTTTGTTCATATTTCATGTCTGAGATTTACAATCACTTTAATGTCCAATTAAGAGGACTAAAGAACAGTACCTCTATAGTCAGGATATAATAGAATATTTTCATAGACAGGATAGATTGTGCTGCTGATAAAACAGGTCACACTTCCATCCAAGTGACATGACAACGGGTGAGTGCTACAATAGGCAGATCTCTACTGGTGATAAAACTTGTCGTCACACCTCCATCAATGTCACTTATTCAGGATCGATGACAGTATAATCAGAGATATAATCGAGCATATCACACTTGTATCCAAGCCCAAGATCTATCACAATGGGACTGTGCCCCTATAGTCCTTGTATATCACAGGATCATCAGTGATGTGCGGCACTTTTATTTGTGATGATGAAACATGTCCAGGTGACAATGGGATGGTGACATTATAATCAGGACAGATCATAGGATCCTCGGGAACATTAGAGAGTTCTGCTGCCATTTCTATCCAAGTTACAGGATAGGGTTACTATAGTTGGAATAGATGACAGAATTCTGCTGCTAATATCACATTTCCATCCAAGTGACAATGGGATGGTGTCACTATAGTCAGGATATATCACAGTATTATCAGAGATCTGATGGTTTTTTGCTGCTGATAAAACAAGTCACACTTTCATCAATGTCCCAAGTGACAGGACAATAGGATGGGGTAATTGCAGTCACCATAGTAAGGATCCTTCTATACACTTATAGATAAGACACGTCACCCAAGTGACATGACAATGGGATGATGTCACTATAGTCAGGATACAGCACATATACTCATACATATGATCCATTTCTGCTGATATAGCGGCCAGTTGACCCCCTCATGACAAGGTTCCATGTACACAGTGGCTCTCAGGTATGGCCTTTCTCCTGCTGTAATTTATTTCGCACCCTGCCCCCCCCCCCCCATCCCATTGGACACCACGCTCCCCACCAAAAAATTACATGAAGGGATGCCACGCTCCCAATCAATAAAATTACATGGGGACACCACTCTCCCAATCAATAAACGATACGGGGGTGCCATGCTCCCAATCAATAAATGACATGGGGGGGGGGGCCACACTCCCAATCAATAAATGACACGGGAGGCACCATGCTCCCAATCAATAAATGAAACGGGGGCACCACACCTCCAATCAATAAATGGCATGATGACACCAATCAATAAATGACACAGGGACACCAATTAACCACACTCCCAATCAATAAATGGCACAGGGGGGGGTCACCACACTCCCAATTAATAAATGACACGGGGGGGCACCACACCCCCATCAATAAATGACACAAGGACCCCAATCAATACATGATACGGGGACATCATGATCCTAACTAATAATTGACATGGGGATTTATCAATGACATAGGTATAACAATCAATAAAGGACATGGGGATACCAAATGACATGGGGACACCACACTCCCAATCAATACATGACATGGGGACACCATGATCATAATGAACGGCATGGGCACCCCAATCAATACATGACATGGGGACACGAATCAATATATGACACGGGGACCCCATGATCATAATGAATGACATGGGGACACCAATCAATATATGACACGGGTACACCAATCAATACATGACATGGGGACACCATGATCATAATGAATGACATGGGGACACCAATCAATATATGACACGGGTACACCAATCAATACATGACACGGGGACACCAATCAATATATGACACGGGGACACCAATCAATATATGACACGGGGACACCAATCAATATATGACACGGGGACACCAATCAATACATGACACGGGGACACCAATCAATACATGACATGGGGACAACAATCAATACATGACACAGGGACACCAATCAATACATGACATGGAGACAATATATGACATGGGGACACCAATCAATACATGACATGGAGACAACAATACATGACACGGGGACACCAATACATGACACGGGGACACCAATATATGACATGGGGACACCAATCAATACATGACACGTGGACACCATGATCATAATGAATGACACGGGGACACCAATCAATACATGACACGGGGACACCAATCAATACATGACACGGGGACACCAATCAATACATGACACGGGGACACCATGATCATAATGAATGACACGGGGACACCAATCAATACATGACACAGGGACACCAATCAATACATGACATGGGGACACCAATCAATACATGACACAGGGACACCAATCAATACATGACATGGGGACACCAATCAATACATGACACAGGGACACCAATCAATACATGACATGGGGACACCAATCAATACATGACACGGGGACACCATGATCATAATGAATGGCATAGGTACACCAATCAATACATGACATGGGAACACCAATCAATACATGACATGGGAACACCAATCAATACATGACATGGGGACACCAATCAATACATGACATGGGGACACCAATCAATACATGACATGGGGACACCACACAATACATGACATGGGGACACCAATCAATACATGACATGGGGACACCACACAATACATGACATGGGGACACCAATCAATACATGACATGGGGACACCAATCAATACATGACATGGGGACACCACGATCATAATGAATGGCATGGGGGCACCCGTGAACTCTGTCCTGCACAGACTATGGCAGCGATGCCCCCTCCCTGCAATGCTGACAGCCTGGTTCTATGCCAAGCTATGGTCAGTGTCACCAGGATCCGATGAGCCCTCCACATGTCCCAGCTCAGAAGGCAGGATGACAGCCCCCCTCCCCCAGTCAGATAGCAACAAGTCCCCGGCAGCCGTGCAGTGAGTCGGGCAGTGCCCCCGGCACAGACATTCCCAGGTGCCCCCCTCTCACCCTCCCTCACACTGCCCTCACCTTAGCAGGTCCTGTGGGGCCCCCGCTCCATCCCTGTGCCGTGTGTCCGCCCCCCGCCTCATGCACTGCAGAACTATGGCAGTAGTAGTGGCGGAGCCGAGGGTAATCCAGCTTTGACTTCCTCCATCTTCAGCACAGCACAGGGGTTAGCCCGGGACAGCTGGTCAAACCCAGAGAAACGGATGAAGCAGCCAGCGAGCGGCAGTAGCAGGCAGCCTTCCCCAGACACACGGCCAATAAATAAAGGCTCGCGGCTCCAGGCGCTCGGCAATCGATTACAGGACAGTGCACTTGATCCGCGGCTCTCAATGTCTCCAGTGATCTCAGCAGCCAGGGGTGGATCCAGGACACAGTATCCCCGGGATCTGCAGCATCAGGGCGGGCAGGCGGGAGGACTGACACCCAGCACTGCCCCGATCACCCTCCTCTCCACTTCATACAAACTTGTCTGCCATGCAGCTGACAACCCCGCATACACAGTGACCCCCCGCACTGACAGCTGACAACCCCGCACATTACAGGGTGACCCCCCGCACTGACAGCCGTCGACAGTCACGCCCCCCA
>BLSH010528207.1:424112-444110 GCA_018402905.1 Glandirana rugosa
GTCTTGACGTTTCAGCATGTGTGTCTTGTTCAGTGGTGGTCGTTTTTCAGCCTTTCTTACCTTGGCCATGTCTCTGAGTATTGCACACCTTGTGCTTTTGGGCACTCCAGTGATGTTGCAGCTCTGAAATATGGCAAAACTGGTGGCAAGTGGCATCTTGGCAGCTGTACGCTTGACTTTTCTCAGTTCACGGGCAGTTATTTTGCGCCTTGGTTTTTCCACACGCTTCTTGCGACCCTGTTGGCTATTTTGAATGAAACGCTTGATTGTTCGATGATCACGCTTCAGAAGCTTGGCAATTTTAAGAGTGCTGCATCCCTCTGCAAGATATCTCACTATTTTTGACTTTTCGGAGCCTGTCAAGTCCTTCTTTTGACCCATTTTGCCAAAGGAAAGGAAGTTGCCTAATAATTATGCACACCTGATATAGGGTGTTGATGTCATTAAACCACACCCCTTCTCATTACTGAGATGCACATAACCTAATATGCTTAATTGGTAGTAGGCTTTCAAGCCTATACAGCTTGGAGTAAGACAACATGCATAAAGAGGATGATGTGGTCAAAATACTCATTTGCCTAATAATTCTGCACACAGTGTACAGAGCCCCAGATTAACTGGCTATTCCCTCCTACCCCCAGCAAATGCTGTCACAAGAGGATTTTGTATAAAGTTTGAAGAAGAAGAGAAGAAAAAACAGAAGCAGAGGGGGAGAAGACGAAGAAGAGGGGAGGGGAAGTACCATGGGAGAATCCTGGATCAACGAGGAACCTCAAATCATATTGGAGATAAAGCAGTCAAAGTCAGAAGAATATCTGAAATGAGACCAAACTATCCACATAAGTTTGTGTGATTCCAATTTATCCTCATCCCATGCAATCTCACGCTCCCCAAGCTCAATCTTATCCAACTCACAAGCCCATTCACCAATTGATGGAGCCTCGACCTGGCGCCACCATCTGGCAATCACAGAACAAGCCACTGTAATGAAGTGCCTAACTAGGTTTCTTTTAATTTGTCTGTAATAGCCTGACAACATGGACAGCACTGTAATGTGAGGTTTTTTTGGGATTTTATCTCCCACCAATTTATCAAACATTTGTAATATGTTATCCCAAAACTGCACAATTTTCAGACAGCTGCCTCAAATATGGGTCATGGTGCCTGGCTCCCGCAAACGTCAGCAAGTATCAGGGATAGATGGATCAATATTATGTAAAAGTGTAGGGCAGCGGTACCATCTGGATAAGATCCAATAATTACAACTGGAAGAGAGTAAGCCTTTACATAAGTAAAGGTCCAAGGAGGTAAGGTCCAAGGAGATAAGATCATTCTCCAAATGAGTCCACAACTTGGTGGAGTGGCCATGATACCAGACAACCACTCAGCACCACTCAGAAGCTGCATGAGTATATATGAACAAATGGGAAAGAGCCACCCCACCCCTGTACTTAGGCAAGGAAATGATGGTTTGTCACATTCTGGACTTTTTATGTCGCCATATTTAAAAGTACGGAAGCACGGAATATTTTAAGCTTGCCTGAGAGTTCAGAGAAAAGGGAGCGGAGAGCTGAAGTTACACTCTGCAGAGCTCAGTGAGTAGAGCTCTGACAGCTGATTGGATTATCTCCAGGTTACTGTGTTTAGAGACACAACCTACCTTTTTCAGATGGTCAGCAATGGTAACCTGAAATTTCTCTCAGAGAAATTCCTTTTAAAAGGAGTAGTGATTGTGTTTTACAAATACAGTCTTTACAAAAACAGATACTATTAAATAGCTTTACATAATAGTTATTTATTACTGAATGCTGCATTTTGCCTGGGCTTCTCTTAAATGTTAAAAGTTTAATTTCATCTTTTGCTCATTTAGTCCTCTGGAACAAAAATTGATGCTACAAAACAAATACACTGCATAAGAAAAAACTTAACATTTTATTATATGAAATGTTGAAGTTCAGTTTAAAAATACTCTGTGGAATGTGATATTGTTTATGTCTTTTTCACACTTACGTTGTGTAGCTGATTTGCATACCTTCTGAATTTTTGCAAGGTATCCACACTCGACCATATTTCACAGTATGTATTATAAATCAATTCAAGCTGCTGGAAATGGGGTATCTATATGTATGCAGACTCATAAATCATCATCCAGCCCCAGTTTGTACATTTTTACCTGTCAATGTAGGAACTGGAATTCAGATTTGTATTATCCCCTAAACACAGTAAGGTGGATTATGTATCTTCGTAGTCTTAAGTTTTATGTTTTTATTTTTAAGCACAACTTAAGAATTGAATTGAATTGAATGTTTTTTTCAAACAATTTTTTTTTAAATTAAGAATTTATGACATTAAAGTAAGACCAAAACAAATAATTAGTAATCTGATGTCTATGTGGTTGATTTACAAAAACTGGAGGGTGCAAAATCTGGTGCAGCTGTGCGTAGTAGCCAATCAGCTTCTAACTTCAGCTCGTTCAATTAAGCTTTGATGAAAATACCTGGAAATTGATTGGTTTCTATGCAGAGCTGCACCAGATTTTGCACTCTCCAGTTTTTGTAAATCAACTCCTATGTGTGTTAAGGGAATCTGTTCACAGAGATTGTAACACTTACCAAGCATAAGACCTGTAAACTTGCATTGGATTGTCAAAAATAACTATTGTTTGCATTGGTATTACAATATGATGTTATAAAACATAAGTTTGTGTTGGGGCCATAGGATTCCTTTAACCTCCTTGGCGGTATGATTATTTCAGATTTTTGGTGCTGAAAGCGGTACCATTATTTTGCATGGAAATTTGGTGTTTTATATTGTAGGCCTGTCATTTTTAGGAATTACTCACTTAAATCTGTCCAAACAAGAGTCTAGTAGACATCCCGGGTATGATATAGTTTGAAACACAAAATCATAAATTATAATATATATGAAAAAAAATTATAATATAATAAATAACTATAAATTATTATTAAAGATGATAATATAATAATAAAATGTATTCAATAATGTAATCTAGTCAAAAACACTGAAATTTGCTCAGTTGCAGAATTGTCGCTGTCGTCACTTTCAGTGTCTGATGATAAATTTCCCCAAAAATCAGTATCACTCAATTCTGCAAATGATTTTTATTTATTATCGCTGTTTTCTAGCTGGTCAAAAACCCCCTTTGACGTATGCCATGGACATTCTCAAGTTTCCAGGCAGAAAGAATGACATATATAATATAAAAGTGCATGCAGGGCACTGAACAAAGCACTAGGGACAAAGGGGATGTGACATGATTTCATACAGTAATGTAATCTTACAAATAGTAAAAAATGTGGAGCGCTAGGGATAAGTGACTAATATTCAAACTATACAAAATTCAAAGTCCTCAGTCATGAGTCCATATAAATTTAAGGTAAAACATTGAAAAAACTTGAAGAAAAAATGAAGAATGTCTTCCACATGTGTTAGCAGATGTATAATCTTCAGTTCCACCCGAAGCACCCACTTGTACCTTCCACCATCACCATATAAGGATAGGGTACTCTTACCAGAATGTATGATAAAACACACTCGATTCAATTAGTGGCATAGGAACAGACCACGTCTTGGAAAGCACGGATCCACATCTGACAACAATCTCCCCACAGATGATAATTCCACAGGTCAATGTATATTCAGTGTCTTGTAGGGCACCAACAAATGGGACACCGACTCCAAGACATATTCACAGTGTACCTCCGTGAGAATCAATAAATACCCACATAGTGTAATACTGTAAACCAGTGACGATTTATTAAAAAGTATTGCACTTACATGAATTATGTAGCATAAAAGCGAATTGGAATTCCAATCAGATAAAAAGCGCGATGCCAGACAAGCAGGTCTACCTCACCCGACGCGTTTCGTCCGCCAGGACTTCCACAGGGGTATGGGTGACCTGCTCACATTGCGCTCTATTTATAAATGACAAAAAATGTGCAAATCTGTAGCTCCGCCCCCATCGCCCCCAGTTTGGCGAATTTATTCTTGGCCAAGTGGGAGGAGGACGTCGTCTATGCCCGGGGTGGCCTCCACCTGGCCCTTTGGGCCAGATATATAGACGATGTCCTCCTCCTGTGGCGTGGTCATGGTGAGGCCTTGGTTGAATTCTTTAACCACTTGAATGACAACACCAGGGGCATTTCCCTTTCTCTCACAATGAGCCAATCTGACCCATTTGTTGTTTGTGTCCCATTTGTTGGTGCCCTACAAGACACTGGATATACATTGACCTGTGGAATTATCATCTGTGGGGAGATTGTTGTCAGATGGGGATCCATGCTTTCCAAGACGTGGTCTGTTCCTATGCCACTAATTGAATTGAGTGTGTTTTATCATACATTCTGGTAAGAGTACCCTATCCTTATATGGTGATGGTGAAAGGTACACGTGGGTGCTTCAGGTGGAACTGAAGATTATACATCTACTAACACATGTGGTGGAAGACATTCTTCATTTTTCTTCAATTTTTTCAATGTTTTACCTTAAATTTATATGGAATCATGACCGAGGACTTTGTATTTTGTCTAGTTTGAATATTAGTCACTTATCCCTAACGCTCCACATTTTTTACTATTTTTACGTTTGCAATTTGGGAAGTTGTGGTGGTAGCTGCTTTTACACTTATTTTCACTACGTTAATTAGCGCAATACTCTTAGCCTTTTTCTTTGTCAATGTAATCTTACAGATTACAGTGTACTGTATGTATACTTTGTGTTTCACTTTTTGAATTTCCTGCCAGGCTCCGCCCCTGTGCGACGCGATGCTTGCAGGGAACGGAGCCCGGCACACAGAGGCATCGGGCGGACACAGCCCGCAGACACGGCGGGGGGACATCGCTGGATCCAGAGGACAAGGTAAGTAACGCTGCCTTGGATGCAGCGATGCGATCCCGAGTGTGGCTCGGGGTTACCGATAATGGTACTGAAATTTCACCACACTCGGGAATACCGCCAGGGAGGTTAAAAGTCTTATTGCTTTCACAAACGGGTACACTATGGAATTGACCTCACAAAGGGTCAATCCCCTAGCACAGCCCTCTTTCTCCTTATACATCATAGCTTTATCTTCTTCTGAAAGTGTCTGATTATTGTTTGTGCTGATCCAGCTCCCCATCCTTCCCTTCACCTCTTACATAACTTTTTATATAATAGCAGCTGGAGGAGAAGCGAAGAGGAATACTATAGGGGGATTTACTAACACTGGAGTGTGCAAAAACTGGTGCAACTGTGCATAGAAAGTAAACAGCTTCCAGGTTTTACTGTCAAACCTTAGGGCTCCATGCACACTGAAGCTGATAAACGACCATTTATGGTCGTTTGGGCTTTTTTTTTTTTTAACAGCCCAAAAACGCCCCTTTATGTTATCCTGTGTGTCTATGCACACATGGATGTTTATTGTCATTTAACAGCAGTGGCGTCTTTGGGTTGTTATCTGAACGCCCTGAATTGGCGTTCAAGAGTCGTTCTTCTGACCACAAAAAACGATGGACGCCGATAAATGCTCATAAACGCTGCTAAATGGCCATTTATCGGCGTCTGGCATTTTTGTAGTCAATGGAAGCTAATGAAGTTAAAAGAAAAACTCTCAAAAACGCTGACGCTGATAAACGCACATACACACTATTACATAACACTGATAAAAGCTAGTTTTAAAAGTAGCGTTTTTCTGCCAGAAATCCGATGTCCAAAAAAGACTATATAGAGCGTCCAGTGTGAATGGAGCCCAATTGAACAAGCTAAAGTTAGAAGCTGATTGGCTACCATGCACAGCTGCAGATTCTGAGTGCACTGGTTTTACTAAATGTCACCCTATGTGTTCTTGAGTGTGCTGGGGCTGCTGATATTACATCCAAGATGGCAGCACCCAGTAGGCTGTTACAGGAAAATATCATGGTTAAAGCTCCAGTCTCCTGGGAAAAAAATAACAATCAGCAGCTACAAAAACTGTAACTGCTTACTTTTAACATACCTTCCAACTTTTTGAGATGGGGATGAGGGACCTATTAGCAAAAGTATGTAGGCATAGGACACACCCCTTGTCAGACCCCCTTAAAGGAGAATTATACAAAAAAATCATTAGTTAAACCCACAAGTGCTTTTTTGGCTTTTGAAATGTATACATGCAGCAATTTAGAAATAGAAAGAAAGGTTTAGCATTGGGAAACTATTTTTGAAAAATAAAAAGTGCATTTTCTATACAACTATATAGATCAGACCAAAATGAGGGACAAATGAGGAGGAAAGAGGGACAGAGGGACTTTGTTCCAAATCATGGACAGTCCCTCGAAATCAGGGACAGTTGGGAGCTATGCTTTCAAGAATCAGCCACTCACCTGTCCTACGATCCAGCAGTAGCTTACCCCAGTGGGTTTTACCTGCTGCCTTCTTTTCTCGACATCAACATCTTCACTATGGGTACCCATCTGTGACAGCTTGCGGCTTCACAGCTAGGTGCCCACTGCATATGCGTGAGCAGCGCTATGGTGGATGAAGTCTTCTGGGACCTGGCAGTTTCCCTGAAGACTGCAGGGGGAAGGGAGGGAGGAGAACTTCCTTTTCTGACCGCCTAGGCGGTTGGAACGGAAGTGGGAGCAGGTACCTGTCAAAATCGGAAATATGACATATAATCTCATGGGAAGATTGTTAAAAGTACAACAGGAACAGAAACATTTTTTTTGTGCTGTTCCAAAATTGATTAGCTGTATATCATGCTCTACCAGTGTCTGTAAAACCAGCTATATTAAATTTTCTTTTTAAAACAAATAAATTATATAATTAGTTAAGTTAACAAGGGTGTAATCATTAAGATTTAATGGTGCATCAAAGTGTATATAAATATATGTGAGATCAGGCCTCAGGCACATCACTGAGGAGTCACTGCTGCTCTGTTTAACTGTGCTAGTAGCAGTATGAAACAGCTGTAAAACACTGACTTTTACTTCCAGAAAATGTATTATATTTACAGTGCTTTTAATATAAGTAAATAAAAGCAAATCATCTTCATAGAAATAATTTATAAATGTGTGCTAATGCTTTTTGTGTCTGTAATTTTATCATTTGTAATGGTAAGTGTGTAGCCAAGAATGTACATAAGAGCAGCCATATCTGCTTATTTCTTTACTAAAACCCACAACAATAAAATCGGTCTGTATATGCAGTAAAGTATGCTTGCTATACTCACTGTGGAACCTAAGGGGTTAATTCTGTATGGCTAGAGATTTTTTTTTTTTTCCTTGGGAGGGTGCATGTGATCAGCACTGTCCAGACAGAGGGTCAGGGGACCTGCAACCTCATAGGACAGTCAGATTAGAATGAAAACCCCTCCTATAAGCTTTAACCAGTGCTCAGCCAGACACTGATAGAAGTCTCAAGACTGCTATATACTGCTGATCAGAAAAGGTATTTAACAGTTTATATTTATTAAAATAATTGCATTTCCATGTTCTTTGTACTGTGGGAGAGCAGATACAGTGAATGCAGGGTCCTGGGTTTAGTAACACTTTAAAGCCTCGTACACACGATGCGACAGTTGTACGACCGAACGGCCAAAATCGTATGTTGGCTGTTGTATCTTGCGTACTGACGTGCACAAAGTGATCGTATGACCAAGCCGAAAGTAGTGGCGTGCTACGAGCGTATAAAGAGGAAGTTCAGGTGCGTGTGATTTGTGAATTAGGAACGTAGGTTTACATGAACGGGCACTTCCGGGCATTCCTGACTTCTGAGCGTGTTTTGCACATACAACTTGTTAGATCCATCTTCTCTGTACACACGATACAACAGTCGTATGACCGCTTGTTGTACAACCAAAATTTTCTAGTCTGCTCATCCAACTTTTGTTGTACGACCATCGAATGCCGGCTGTTCTAACCGCGCGTACTAACTGTCGGATGATCGTACAACAAGCGGTTGTACGACCGTTTTCATACGACCGTCGCACCGTGTGTACAAGGCTTTAGATGGCCTCACACTGGTAGATTTTTGTATGAGCATTCCTACTTATAATGTTGTCAGTACATTCGATAATGCATTGATAATTGTTGTTCCAAAGAACTTTCGTTTGATTTTAACATTTGACATTGGAAGATATTGAATTTCCCCAACAAAAACCACACTCTTTTGTTTGAGAAATTTTCAATCCTGTTTCTTCCATATTTTTCATCACTATGGTTAATCAAAAACAATCATCGATTTGACCCTATTAATTTTTAGAAAACCATACAAACTCTCCAAAGTTTTAATTGTGTATGGCCAGCTTTAGGCTCACAAAGAAATTCTATTGCTGGCCAGAACCATTGAAAGTAGTGTGTTACCTGTGTGGCTAATAGCTTACATGGGCTGTCAGTAAGACAGCATGCTTGTAATGATCTACTCGCCCTCTAGTGGCTAAACTACAAATATCTGTATTTAATGCAAAAATAAAATATGGTAGAGCAAGCAAGTAAAATGGTAAAGTCAGCTTAAAGGAATCCTGAACTATGAAAAATGCAAATGCTGCCATTGCCAAGCCTCTGAAAATGGTAGCTCCCTGGTTGTCTCTGGGTCAATACTTTTCAAGTCACTGACCTGGAACTAGCAGTCAGAGTCCAGTCAGAACTTTAAGTAAAACTCTACATTTCTGTAATGTTTTAGCTATCTTCACTATGCAGTATATTCTTACCTGCTTCTACCCTGTAACTGCTGAGACAGGCCATTGAAGTAATTTCTTAAAATTGAGTAATAAGTAGAGGATTTGCCTGCTGTAATTAAATTATTAGCCCAGGTGTTATATGAAAGAAAATAATGTATCTCATGCACCCATTTAGATGAATAGCCAATATATCACCAGGGATTAAAAACTTACTGCAGAAAACCTTGGGGAAATGCTTGGGATGCCTTGCATTTACCTTTCTGAAGATTTTTAGCAAAATTAGTAAGGTAATTACATAAGCAGGGAATCATGATTCCAGGGGATTCTGTTTAGAGGGTGCTGTAGCTTTTGTTTTAAGGTAAAGTTTTTAGTAAAAGAGAATATATAGTGGTTTTATTTGTTTCCTTTATTTTAGGTACTTATAGCCCTGTCAAAGTATGCAGCGTTGTACATATATATTGTGCGTTCACATCAGTCCATGCCCTCAAGACTCTTAAAATCTAGGGTCCCTAACTCACATTCATATACTAGAGCCAATTTAGACAGGAGCCAATTAACCAACTTTTTTATCTATAATTTCTTATGTGCAATTCGTTTTGGGCTGAATGTAAATTCGTCAGAATTTTTGGTCATTAGGAGATGCGGATGTATCCAAATCTCCGAATGAAATAGTAATGAATTTCATTAAAATTCATTTAATTTAGTTTGATTTATTCATTTTCTAACAAATTTCAAATTTTCCTAACGATTAGAATTCGGATCGGTTGAATAATCAACTGATTTGAATTCTGTGTGAAGAATAGCTGGTTGTTAAGGAGTGGGTCGGGAAGCCAGCCACCACGTCCTTAACCACTTCAGCCCCGGAAGGATTTCCAGCTTTAGGACCGGAGCCCTTTTTGCGATTCGGCACTGCGTCGCTTTAACTGAAAATTGCGCGGTCGTGCGACATTGTACCCAAACAAAATTTGCGTCCTTTTTTTCCCCACAAACAGAGCTTTCTTTTGGTGGTATTTGATCAGCGCTGCTTCATTTCTGATCGCCGCTATAAACAAAAGAAGAGCGACAATTTTGCAAAAAAAAACAAATTTCTTACTTTTTGCTAAAATACAAATCCAAAAAAAAAATATAAAAAACATTTTTTTTCACCGTTTTTGGCCGATTTATATTCTTCCTCATATTTGTGATAAAAAAAAATCGCAATCGCCGTTTATTGATTGGTTTGCGCAAAAGTGGTCGCGTTTATGGATGATGAGAATACATTTCTGGTTTTTATTTTTTTTTTATTTTTTACTAATAATGATGGCGATCTGCGATTTTTAGCGGTACTGCGATATTTCAGCGGACATGTCGGAACATTTTGACACTTTTTTGGGACCATTGGCATTTATACAGCGATCAGTGCTATAAAAATGCACTGATTACTGTGTAAATGCCATTGGCAGTGAAGGGGTTAACCTGCAGGGGGCGCTCTAAGGGTTAACTATGTTCCCTGGGCGTGTTCTAACTGTATGGGGACTGCCCTAGCTGGGGAAGGGAAGTGGTCACAGCCTCCATGTACAGGAAGGCTGTGATCACAGCCCTTTCCCCCTCACAGAACGGAGGTCCGTGTTTACTTACACGGACCTCTGTTCTTTCACTCCGGGGGGGCATCGCGGGTGGCCGGCGGGGATCGACTCCGCCGCACCCGCTCCCTGGCCCTCCCCGAACACAGTGAGCGCGTGGGTGCGCCCACTAGGCTCGATCCCGCAGCCGCCATCGTATGACGGCGATTTGCGCAATAGAGCCACTCTGGCGCCGTCAATTGCCGATCAGCGGTCGGCAAGCGGTAAATCACTTCCCACCTGTGTTATAGCTGAATGACGGGCCTTAATTGCCGGGAGGATGTGGCGCGCACTGTGATCACCTCTGTGATCACCTATGAGACTCGGATGATCACAGATCGGAGTAAGGGAACGATCCCGGCCCCTTGCCACGTGATCAGCTGTCAGCCAATGGCAGCTGATCACATGATATAAACAGAAGATCGGTAATCTGCTTTTTTTTCCTCATGCTGAAAGCGGGAGGAGAAAAAATGCTGATCACTGGTTTCTGTCAAAGGGACATTGGTCCTGAAAAGGGAGAGGATCGCCACATCTGTGCCCACCAGTGCCACCTGCCAGTGCCCAAAAGTGTGATCTACCAGTGCATATCAGTGTCGCCAATAAGTGCCCACCAGTACCACCTATCAATGCCCACCAGTGCCACCTATCAATACCCATCAGTGCAGCCAATCAGTGCCCATCAGTGTCACCTATCAGTCCTGCCTATCAGTGTCAGCTACCAGTGCCCATCAGTGCCACCTATCAGTGCCCTTCAGTGCCACCTATCAATGTCCTTCGGTGCCACCCATCAGCGCCAATCAGTCCCACTCATCAGTGCCACCCATCAGTGCCCACCAGTGCTGCTGCATCAGTGCCCACCAGTGCCACCTATCAGTGTTCATCAGTGCCACCTTATCAGTGCAGCCTATCAGTGCAGCCTATTAGTGCCCATCAGCGCACATCAATGAAGGAGAAAAATTACCTGTTTGCAAAATTTTATAACGTACTATAAAACAGTTTAGGTTTTTTTTTTCAAAATTTTCAGTCTTTTAAAAAAATGCGACAAATAAAAAACCTAGCAGTGATTAAATACCACCAAAAGAAAGCTCTATTTGTGGGGAAAAATGGTAAAAATTTAATTTGGGTACAGTGCTGAAAGAAGCTGAAAATTGGCCTGGGCAGGAAGGGTGTTTAAGTGCCCAGCAACCAAGTGGTTAAGCATGAATTCGGGCTGAACATTGGCTGTTCACCCATTCAACGAACACCCAAATTATCGGGCGTCCGACCGTTTGTTTGGCTCGCCGAATGACCACAATGTAGTGCGCTGCCGCACAGTGCATTGGAAGCCCTGATTGGCTGAAGCAATGAAAGCTTTGCCCAATAAGGGCACAGAGCATTGTCAGAGCTATGATTGGAGAAAGTAATGATGACTCTATCCAATCATGGCTCATTGCTCTTAGTCCCGCCCCACATATATAAAAGTATTCTTTCAATAGCGGCCATTTGTAGTGTGATATCAGTGTGCAGAGAGATAGAACAGGGCTCTGTTCAGTACTACTAGAGAGTTAGTGTGCTATAGTGTACTATTCTGATTCTATTAGTCAGTGTAGAATATCACTTTAGTGTGAATCTAGTGATAGTTCAGTCAGTGTGAGTGTAGTGACCATTCATTTTTACATTTCAGTGCAAGTTTTTTTTGTCAGGGCAGGTTTACTGCAGTATAGTTCAGTGCGCATTTAACGCAGTATATATCTGTGCGTTACTGCATTTTTAACGCAGTATATTTCTGTGGGTTACGTGCTGTTTAATGCAGTATATTTCAGTGCGTTAGTGCACGTTAAAGGCAGTATATTTTAGGGCGTTACATGACATTTAACACAGTATATTTCTGTGCATTAGTGTATGTTTAACACAATATATTTCAGTGCGTCACATGGCATTCAATGCAGTAAATTTCAGTGCGTTAGTGCACATTTAACGCAGTATATTGCAGTGCATTACTGCACGTTTAATGCAGTATATTTCTGTGCGTTACTGCACGTTTAACGCAGAATATCTCTGTGTGTTAGTGCACATTTAACGCAGTATATTTCAGTGCGTTACATGCCGTTTAATGCAGCATATTTTAGTACATTAGTGCATGTTTAACACAGTATATATGTGTGTATTAGTACACGTTTAACGCAGTATATTTCAGTGCATTACATGCTGTTTAAAGCAGTATATTTTAGTACGTTAGTGCACATTTAACACAGTATATTTCTGTGTGTTAGTGAACAATTAACACAGTATATTTCTGTGCGTTACTGCAGGTTTAATGCAGTATATTGCTGTGCATTAATGCAGGTTTAACGCAGCATATTTTAGAACGTTATAGCACGTTTAATACAGTATATATCTGTCTGTTAGTGCACGTTTAACACTATATTTCAGTGCATTATGTGCCATTTAATGCAGTATATTTTAGTACGTTAGTGCACGTTTAACAGAGTGTATTTCTGTGTATTAGTGCACGTTTAACACAGTATATTTCAGTGCGTTATGTTTCATATAACGCAGTACATTTCAGTGCGTTATTGCACGTTAAATGCAGTATATTTTTGTGCGTTACTGCACATTTAACACAGTATATTTCAGTGCATTACGTGCCATTTAAAGCAGTATATTTCAGTGCGTTACTGCACGTTTAACGCAGTACATTTCTGTGTGTTACTGCACATTTAACACAGGCACATTTCTGTGCGTTACTGCATGTTTAACGCATTATATTTCAGTGCATTATGTGTCATTTAACGCAGTATATTTCAGTGCATTAGTGCATGTTTAACGCAGTATATTTCAGTGCATTACTGCACATTTAACGCAGTATATTTCAGTGCATTAGTGCATTTAACTCTGTATATATCAGTGCGTTACTGAATGTTTAATGCAGTAATGCAGTGTATTTCTGTGCATTACTGCGCATTTAACACAGTATATTTCTGTGCAGTTTTACTATTGTATATTTTAATGTGTCAGTGGAGTATGTCTGTGTAGTTAAAGTGCACCAAACACCACATTCCATTGATTAAAGTGCATCCACATACACATTTCCACATCTTTATTACATTTTGTTAATAAGCACCCCCCCATCATATCCAGGAGGCCAGCAAGGAGAGGCAGATATTCCCATGGCAGTGTATGTGTCCACAGGCAAAGGTGGACGTGGTCAGTCCTCAGGCAGGGCATCATTTCCTCTGTTTAGTGATGTTGCTCGTGCTATCCAGCCACAGCATGCAGAGGAGGTGGTGGACTGGCTTACTAAACCATCCTAATCTTCCTCATCCTCTGTCGCTCAAGCAGAGACTAGTGTGCAGTCCACTGCTGCTGTCACAGTGGCTTATTCTGCCTCCTTGTCCACAGCTATTCCTACCATAGCCCCAGCATCAGGCATGGAGTAGTCAGCTGAGTTATTTGAACACAGCGTCAGCCACCTGCTCTTTGACAAGATGATTCAGATGTTGGTCCTGAGATTGAGGAAGGCAAGAACATGAGCCTACAGAGAGGGGAGAACAATGATACACAAATTGGCAGTCTTGTTCCCCCAGCCGTTGTCTCCATTGATAATGAGGATGGAGGAGATGATAATAATGAGGTCCCTGACGTGACTTGGGTGCCAGATAGAGCAGAAAAGAAAAGTAAGGGTGAGGCACAACCCAACTGAGGCAGCCATCGTGGAAGAGTAGAGAGCAGCCACCCTATTCCATCACATTGTGGAGTTATCTGGGTCATGAGAATAGACCACTGACCAGAACTTGCCCAGTATGCAATTGAGCTGCTGGGCTGCCTTGCATCCAAGGGGGCCTCCAGATCCCGGACCCCCCCTCATGAGTATGGGGTACATAATACTCCTACCCATTCACCTAAATAGTGTTAAATTGAAAAAAACACTACACAAGTTTTTGACAATTTCTTTATTAAAAAATAAAAAAACAATGCCCCCCGATGTAGATCCGTTGTCAATAATGACGCCTGCCAGACCCAAAAAAAAAACAAAACACAAGAAGAAACCTCTAGCCTTGTCGAAGGCTCCCGCCGACTGCCTGCTCCTTCGTCTGATGTCACTGACCAAGGCATGCTGGGTCGATGACATCAAAAGGGGCAGGGGTCATCCGCGCAACCCTGCCCTTTAGCTATTTAAGAAATGTCAGGTGGCTTCTTGGCCTGCTCCTTAAAGTGTTACTAAACCCACAACAGTAAAATCAGTCTGTATATGCAGCATAGCATGCTTGTTATACTCACTGTGGAAGTTAAGGGGTTAATCCTCTGCATTGTGTAAAAAGGCTGTTTTATCCTGTGTGCCATAAATCCTTCCCTCATGCACTGTCATTCTAGGCTAGTCTATATAATACACAGCAGGGTGGTAAAGCTGCACATACTCAGTTTGGTCTCTTATGCTGGATAGAACATTTCCTGTTTGAGTTGAACTGTTCAGGTCACATGATATTGACATCACACATGTGGGCGTGTATACAGGCTGTAGTGGAAAACTCCTCCTACTTGAACACACAGCTATGGACAAACTGTGCAGGTTATCATTTAACCGTGGTATACAAATCATCCCAAAAGGTACACAGTGGCAGTATTTTAATGTAAAAAGAAGATTTATAAGCTGTGGGCACTGTGGGGGGGGGGGGGGAGATGAACTATTTTCATATTCCTGGGTTTAGTAACACTTTAACAACCAGCTATTCGCAGAATTCGAATTGTTCCAAAAAGGTGGAATTTGTTATAAAATTAATAAACAAATCTAAATGAATTCCGAAACACATCAACAAAATGAAATTAGTATCATAACAAATCTATCCAAAACTATACAAATGTTTCTGCTCTGCACATGTGGCTTTCATGGGTACAATAAAAATAATTGTCATGGTCAAGTTCAAACCCTTCCTTGCTCTTCTAAAATGTGTTTGTGTTTTTGTTTGTATCTCCATTAGAAAGATTTCCTCACAGGCTTAGTGGGAAGGCCTCAGTAGGTACCCAGACAGCAATAAAAACCCGACAGAGGCTCAAACTGCTTTATTCCAAACAAAATAAAACATTTTGCTGAAGTTTGGCTTTAAATGAATACAGTTCCTCAGTAAGCATCTTGCTTAAACAGTTTTTCTATAGTCAATAATCAATGGATTACATGGGACTGATTTGACATGCTTCCCCCTTGCTCACCCGATGTGTCTCTTGTTCCTTGAACCCCTGTACGGTATAACAAGCTTTGCAGACTGTATGCGGTTCTATTACTCATATTTAGCAAAGTATTAACAACAATTCCTTTTTCAGGATCTGTACTTTAAAACCTTGTATATTGATTGTTATATGTGGCCTTTGTGAAGTGTGTTATACTCTGTGGTTACACTTTTGCTAGACTTGCAGTGTTGCACTTGGAAATTAGGTCACCCATTTGCACAAAAGGTATCAGTGGCTTCAATTTTTGCTGATCCGCATCATAGATTTTAGTGGATAAAGAACATTTTTTTTAGTTTATTCTGGAAGTCCTACTTTTTTATGCATAAATTTATCACTCAAAAGAAAACCCAGGTAAAAAAAAAATGCTTTGTTTTTATTCAGTGATTCAAGAGGTGCTAGGATGTTTAACCACTTCAGCCCCGGAAGGATTTCCCACTTTAGAACCAGAGCACTTTTTGCGAGTTGGCACTGCATCGCTTTAACTGACATTTGCGCAGTCGTGCGATGTTGTACCCAAACGAAATTTGCGTCCTTTTTTCCCCACAAATAGAGCTTTCTTTTGGTGGTATTTGATCACCTCTGCGCCATTTCTGATTGCCGCTATAAACAAAAGAAGAGCGACAATTTTGCACAAAAAAAACAAATTTATTACTTTTTGATAAAATACAAATCCAAAAAAAAAATATATAAAAAAAACATTTTTTTGCATCGGTTTTGGTCGATTTATATTCTTCCTCATATTTTTGGTAAAAAAAAAAAATCGCAATTGGCGTTTATTGATTGGTTTGCGCAAAAGTTGCCGCGTTTACAGATGATGAGAATTAATTTCTGGGGTTTTTATTTATTTTTTTTTTACTAGTAATGGCAGCGATCTGCGATTTTTAGCGATACTGCGATATTGCAGAGGACATGTCGGACCATTTTGACACTTTTTTGGGACCATTGCCATTTATACGGCGATCAGTGCTATAAAAATGCACTGATTACTGTGTAAATGCCATTGGTAGTGAAGGGGTTAACCTGCAGGGGGCGCTCTAAGGGTCCACTGTGTTCCCTGGGCGTGTTCTAACTGTGTGGGGGCTGCCCTGGCTGGGGAAAGGGGATGATCATAGCTTCCATATACAGGAAGGCTGTGATCATCGCCCTTCCCCCTTCAACAGAACGGAGATCCATGTTTACATACATGGACCTCCGTTCTTCCAGTGCGGGGGGGCCATCGCGGGTAGCCGGCGGCGATCGAGTCCGCCGCACCCGCTCCCTGGCTCCCCCCGAACACAGTGAGCGCTCACAATGCTAGTTATCGCGTATGCCGTCCTGTGACGGCTGTTCCCGATAACAAGCCACCTTGCCGCCGTCACGCTGTGGCGGGCGGTCGGCAAGTGGTTAAAGTGATCCAGTCACTTCCAAAATTAAACAATGCGGTGCCTATAAAAGAACTCAGTTAAGCGGAACTTCTTTAAAAAAAAATAATTTTAAGAATGTTTGATTAATTTTCGTATGGTTAGTGGGGTCAATTTGACACTCATTTTCAAATGTAGGAATGAGAAAATACCAAAGTGCTTCATGTAAATTTTTTCATAAGTTTCTAACAGTGAATGTTGTTTTCGTTAGAGAAAATCCATTCGCTTTAAAATTGAATGTTAAATCAAACTTTTTTGAAGCACATCGTGTACTTATAAAAGACATTCCTCAAGTGTGGACAGCTACTCGTCCCTCTGCCTAAACTGTAGAGCAGGGATATGCAATTAGCGGACCTTCAGATGTTGCAGAACTACAAATCCCATGAGGCATGACACCCAGAGGCAGAGCATGATGGGTCTTGTAGTTTTGCAACAGCTGGAGGTCCACTAATTGCATATCCCTGCTGTAGAGCGTTCCTCCTTTGTAGCTGCCTGAGGAACGTACTGTATCATACACACAGGGCTGCTGATAGAAAGTATTAAAGCTATAATTCGCTAAAACTACAATAAAACGATTAGCAGACACAAATACAACATAACTCACAGAATGTGCGAAATCTAAAAGATAAAACTGAGTTAATAAATAAAAGTGAAGATGTGATTAAAAAAATATACAGGCTCTGGGATCAGAGGGATGGAGGGAGAGAAAAAAGTTAAGCTCCATGCACATTGGGCTTCAAAAAAACTCCAGTTCTCTTGGCAGAAAAACGCTCATATAGAACTTTTTATGTGCAAAGTTTTGACGATTTTAGGAGAACCAGGAGGGTCTTTTTTCTGTCTCTAAACATTGAGCTTAAAATATGCCTATAATTGTCCCAATGTGTATGGACACATAGGATAACATTGAGCTGCTTCTACAGGAAAAACACTAAACTCCTGTAGAAGCAACATTTTTTTAAGCCAATGTGCATGGAGCCTAAGTTAGAGAGATAACAAACTCCAGTGCTGAGGGGGGGGGCACACACAGGGAGGGGGAATTAGTGAGGGATGACTGTCTCTTTCTTAGCAGATAAAAACTGGCAGCAGGGAGAGGGAATGAGAGCAGCTTTCATCTGCTGGAGTAAAAGAGACCCAATTGTCACCTGTCACTAATCCCCCTGTGTGGGACCCCCTGTGTGCTCCGGGCCCGTACACTAGGGCTAGTGGTCCCCCCCCAATCAGCGGCCCTGCATACACAACTGGGTCTATTAATCTCCAGGTCCCCCTACCTCTGGATTGATTGCAGAAGATACATTGGCAACAGTAGAGATCAACGTTTAGCAGAGCAAGCAGTAGGACAGGCATAGCATTGTCTATTTGTTTTTGAAAGTAGTACTCACTTCAAAGGCAATGTGACATATTAGCATGATGTTCTGCATAAGCAAATATTAGGCCCATGTGTACAGCAGTCTGTCCAGCTTCTGTCGCATGGGCATACTGGAAAAACAGTAATACAAAAAAGGAAGCCGCTGTCCCCACTTATAACTGGCTATTGCAGCAAGTAGCATTGGAAGACAATATATGTTAGAAAAAAAGCCAAGGAAAAATCCAAGGAAAACTCCAAGCTCACTTACCGACCAGCCCACAGACAACCAAATGAACCTGTCTAACAGTATGCGTTAAAAACAGGGGTTTAGTCTGCACACATTTGCAAATACATGCATAAGCTACATGCATGACTTAATAAAGAGAACCTGTCACCTAAAATCATCACATAGGGGACTTTTTGTCCCCTATGTGAGGAAAAAAAGGGGAAAGTGAGAGCAATAATTCTAACACAAGACCTCTTCCATGACACTAAACTGATGCCTATAGGGAGCTTCTGAAGTGTCACCTATAGAAAATATAGGGTACTGAAGTTTGACGTCATTTAACGGGGCGCACAAAAATGTAAGGTTTGGCATGTTGGGTATCCATTTACTTGGCGCAACCTCATCTTTTATATGTTACCTTTGCAGTAATATCATGTGACATAAAAAATTGGAACTACCACGATTTTATTCTCTAGGGTGTCTGCTTTCAGAAAATGTATAATGTTTGGGGGCTTTATGTAATCTTCAGGCCTAAAATTACTTTTTAAATATGTGTGCCAAAAACACAAAAACGGCTCTGGCAGCGAAAGGGTTCTAAGCCTAAACTTTTTTACCTTAAAGTGTTACTACACCCACAACAGTAAAATCAGTCTGTATATGCACTAAAGCATGCTTGTTATACACACTTTAGAACCTAAGGGGGTATACCTCTGCATTGTGTAAAAAGGCGGTTTGATCCTGTCTTCTCTGGTCCTCCCCTTCTTTTATTTTCCCCAATCCATCGGCTAATAGAACAGGAAGTCAGGGGTCCTGCAGCCTCATAGGACAGTCAGAGCAGAATGGAAACTCCTCCTACAAGCTTTAACGAGACACTGATAAAAGTCACAAAACTGCTATATACTGCTGGTGAGAAAAGGTATTGAGCAGTTAATATTTACTAAAATAATTGCATTTCCATATTCTGTGTACTGTGGAAGACCAGATATAGTGAATGTGGGGTTCTGGGTTTTGTAACACTTTAACCACTTGCCGACCGCCGATCGGCATCTGACGGCGGCAAAGTGGCTCGTTCCCGCAAATCGCCGTCATACGACGGCGGCTGCGGGAACGTGTATAGTGAGCGCGCGCGCCGCCGGAGGCGCGCCCGCGCGCTCACTGTGTCCAGGGGGGGCCTGGGAGCGGGTGCGGCGGCTTCGATTGCCGCCGGCCACCCGCGATGCCCCCCCCGGAGGCCCACCGGCCGCCGTTAGCTTCGGCGGCGTGGGCGAGGGTCCGGGGGGGACCTGTGTCACTCGCGCGCCCGCGCGGAGGCCGCCGCGCGCGCGAGTGATATGTGCAAGGGCGTCGGCGGCAGCATACTGCCGCTAAACGCCCTTGCTCGGTGAAACGGCGGCAGTCTACGGCTAGCCGCCAGCCGTTCACCAATTTCACAATGTTTTGGGTCTTGGGGTGTAAGTGATATAGACCAGAAGGTGTCATGTGTCTTATACCTTTACGTTAATAAAATCATTTATAATTGACGAGTTATGGAAAAGAGTGGTCGTCATATATCGTCAAAACACTGA
>BLSH010528207.1:444343-457799 GCA_018402905.1 Glandirana rugosa
CCCCCCCCCCCCCCTTTTACTTACCTGAACCCTCAAGCACTACAGCCCTGTGCACTTCTGCAGCTCTTCTCTCCCCTCGCTTCCAAGTCTCACTGACTTTGCTGGGGCACCAGGAGCTATTGGCACCCAGTGCTGCCAATCAAAGCCAGTAACAAGGGAGCAGAGGGTGGGGCCGAATCCCCTGTCTGTGTAGATGGACGAAGCATTAAGGCTCGGGAGTGAGCAAAGCACAAATTCTTCCATGGGAAGCAGCCTCCTATGGGGGCACTGGACAGAGAGGAGGGGCCAGGAGCATCACTGGGGCACCCCAGAAGAGGAGGTTTGCAGCCACACTGTGCAATTCCATTGCATAGAGCAGGTAATTATAGACATGTTTGTTTTTTGTTTTGTTTTTTTTAATTTTTACTTTTACAGTCAAGGAGATTCACCCTCTCTATTTGTCCTGTTTACCATTATCATTAAATGTGAAAGTAAAAGAAAGTCCCACATTTTGGGGTTTTCCTAGAAAACTAATAGGGGGGAAATCTTCCAATGGGGGCACCAGTTCTGGTGACCTGGGGTCCCCAAGAAATTCCCTTAATTTGCAGAGATTTCTTCTCACTTCCTGTTTGGTTACGGGACAGGAAGTGAAGGGAAATCTCCTCAATGAAACACAGATTGGGGAAAAAAATCTGATGGGTTATAACCCCCCCTTAATCTATCCAAAATGAAATAAAGGTTTTGCATATAAATCTACTTTAAATTCTTCTCACTCTTAGATAAATTCCATTTTGAAAACAATGGAAGGAGGGGGGAGCTGAGAGTTTCCCCATTTTTTGTTTACCATGCCATAGGTATGCGCAGCCCATTGCATTAGGGTGTGCACCCCAAAGCTCAAACATATATGTCTTTCACTGCAGCCTCAGCTGCACTGGACAGTGAATGAATGGGAAGGGGTCTTTGCTGAGCGGTTACCTGTTCATTTGCAAACTGAAGGGTAGAAAAACACAGTTTACTATGTTTCAGTTATGATTGAGCACAGTGAGTGAGTGTGTTCATTTAGAAAAGGAAGGGGCTGGTGAATGACATATTGATTAGCCCCTCCCCCATCCTGAAACATCCCCCGCAGCAGCCGGGGAGAGAGGAGAGGAAAGGAAGGAAGCCAGCAGCACTGTATGTGGGGGGGGGGGGGGCCAACACACGGGGGAAGCTGCTGGCAGTAGGGGGAATTGGCACTACACAGAGTGATTAGGGTGTGCCTAGGCACACCTGGCACACCCCCTGCTCACACCTATGTACCATGCCTTATTCCACACTATGTCCCCTCTGTTGTAACTCTCGGGAGGAGCACAGATTCACAGAAGGAATAAGCCAGAGCAATGAGATCCTTGCATAGCAGGTTTTCAGGTACAGAAAAAGTGTGTATTTGTTCCGCGAAACCGGATAGGGTATACTCTAAGAGCTGCTGCCACCACCGAACTGCCCACACGTGGGTAGTGGATAAATATAAAGGAAATTAGGATGGTATTGGCGCTGCTCTTTTGTATAAATGTTGGAAAATAATTTTTGTGAAAATTTTCCAGTATGCTGGCAATTAATAAAATATATTGAATTGGGCTGTAATGATTATTTTGGGTCAATGCAATATTGTTGGTGGGTCCTAATGGCTGATGTATATAGCAGTACAAAGACTCCTACCTACTGTTGATATGTGGAATGAAGCGGTCAAAATTAAATAAGTTGAATTCCAGGTGAAAAAATGTCAAATTCAAAAGCAACGGTTATAACAAGGCAAAATATATGAAAGAGTAAACTATAAAATAGGTCAAGTGTCTGTTATTGAACACTTATACAGAGGTAAAATCTTCAATAAACCAAGTGATAAGACATATATATTTCTACTTAATTTTTATCAGTTGGATGTTTTTAGCAACTTTTAATACCAATAAATTAGCGTTATTTGCACAAGATCTAGTCTTTCTGCTTTTACATGGTGTAATCCGTGGGAGACGGTGAGGAGAAGGAGATGGGAGCCCTGTGCACCGTAGGAATCGAGGAGTAACATATCCTGTGAGCACAGCGGGAGCTGTGCACTCCTTCCAAAGCGTGGACCCCTGTGTACCGTAGGAATCGAGGAGTATCTTATCCTGTGAGCACAGCGGGAGCTGTGCACTCCTTCCAAAGCGTGGACCCCTGTGTACCGTAGGAATCGAGGAGTACCATATCCTGTGAGCAGAGCAGGAGCTGTGCACTCCTTCCAAAGCGTGGACCCCTGTGTACCGTAGGAATCGAGGAGTATCTTATCCTGTGAGCACAGCGGGAGCTGTGCACTCCTTCCAAAGCGTGGACCCCTTGAGTGGGAACGCTTTTCTGGTAAGCAGGCATACTCTCTATTTGGAGGGATCACCCGGCGCACCATTTGAAGACACCACACTGTATAAAATTCACTGGAAGAGTCTATACAAGAAGTCACTTTACTTTGGACCATTGAAACATGAACTGTTTGAAACCCCTTGAACTTTGTTCTTAGTGCGGCACATTTATGCACCTAGCACTTTAAAAAATTTAAAAATTAAGTAGAAATATATATGTCTTATCACTTGGTTTATTGAAGATTTTACCTCTGTATAAGTGTTCAATAACAGACACTTGACCTATTTTATAGTTTACTCTTTCATATATTTTGCCTTGTTATAACCGTTGCTTTTGAATTTGACATTTTTTCACCTGGAATTCAACTTATTTAATTTTGACCGCTTCATTCCACATATCAACAGTAGGTAGGAGTCTTTGTACTGCTATATATATCAGCCATTAGGACCCACCAACAATATTGCATTGACCCAAAATAATCATTACAGCCCAATTCAATATATTTTATTAATTGCCAGCATACTGGAAAATTTTCACAAAAATTTTTTTCCAACATTTATACAAAAGAGCAGCGCCAATACCATCCTAATTTCCTTTATATTAGGTTTTCAGGTACAGCTTTCTCTCCAGCAAGAAAAACAGTTAGCCGCACAGTAGTGACATCACCCAATCTCACTCCAAATCATTTGTGAGCAGCAGTCAGTTGCACAGTGCCTTAAATACTGCAGATACAGCATACAGCTATGGGTCTTTAAGCACAGGCATGCCTGGACACAGGAAGTGTTCTTCAATTTATCAAAAGAAACTCCAGACAAAAGGTAACATTTTAGGGTTCTGTCTTGTTGCAGTTAACATTTCTAAAAGGCAAATATTCACTTTTTGAGATCAGGTTGCTTTAAGATGTCATTATAAGTTATGTAATAATACTATACATTGTCCTGAAATTAATTAATTTTTTTAACAATTCGTCATGTGTCGTCACAAGGGGGGGCTCTCCAGGTGATGTCATCGGATGGCCACGCCCCATGGCTATATAAGAGATGCCAGACAGTGGGCGACAACACAACGGAGGAAGACAGCCAAAGAAGAAGAGCAGCCTTTATTGTTTTTAGTGGGGAATGCAAGGTGAGGAAGAAGACAGCAGTGGGAGAAGAAGGCAGTGGGAGAAGACGGCACCGAGCTTCGCAGCCTACTCCTGATACCCATTCACATGGGGGGGGGCAGGATCTGGGGGCCCCCTTTTAACAAGGAAAATAATGCAGGGACCCCCCCCCCCCCTGCACTGGATTTGGATAGCATGGGTGTTCTCACCTATACGATCCGATTCCTGTGCGAGTTCACAGTTCACACTGTGATCTTTGAACTGATCTAGGGGTGTCATTAACATTCTATTGACACCCGCAGCGGTTCGCAGAGGGCAGTGTGAACTGCCTGTGGGAGAGATGCGATGCGGGAATCGGCGTTGGAATTGGGCTGGTTCCTGCATCGCATATGGGTGAACCTAGCCTTAAGGAGGCTGCAAAGTAAAAAAGTAAGTCATGTATGCACACTTGCAGATAAGTACTACTTTTTGCTTTATCCATAGTTTGTTATTCATATGCCAGTTGGTGGAGTCCCTGTTCTCAGGCTTAATTCACAGCTACAATAGTAGAAACACAAACAATGACTCCTGTGCAATACTGTGATGGGGGATAAGTGCTTCCCAGGGATAGTTGGACTGGTTTGCTGCCTTCAGTGATAGGGGGTATCCCAAATGCCACTGCATGATAAAAGGAAAAGAAGGCGTACTGGCCTAGGGCATTATCCCAGGGTAAAATGTATTTAAAAAATAGATCAAAAATACTCACTAGCATACGTTGACACACGCATTAAGCCTCCAACATGGGGCAAGTAAACCTATCTTGGTGAGGGTTCCTGAACCGTGATAGAAAGGATGTAGAAGCTGCACCAGCTAACATGTTTCTTCCTCAGAGCTCTTTTTAAATAAATTTTACCCTGGGATAATGCACTAGGCCAGTGCCCCTTCTTTTCCTTAATCCACATCTATGCAGGTTGCTTTTGAGCATTTCTGTAGTGCTTTTTGCTGTGCTTTCTGTGTTTTTACCGCAATGTTTTATTGCTGACCAGATTTAAAAAGCACAAATCATGGCAAATTTGCAGTAAAAATGTACTACATGCTTTTCTGCAGCTTCTCCATTGAAGTCTATTGAACCAAAAAAAACATACAAAAAAAAAAAGCACAGTTTTACGTTTAAAAAAGTCCCTGACCCTTTCCAAAAATGCAGAGGCACAAAAATGCATTGATGTGAACATGTTCCATAGGAGCCCATGTTAAAAAAATTCCCTGCATTTCTGCAAAAAGCATGAAAAAACGTATTAGTATGGATGGAGCCTAAGTGGAAAGTGATGGAGGCTGTGTTACTGTCTAAGACAAGTGAAGTAATCATTCCCCCATAGGAAGTTTTCTATTGGATCTACCAACTACCTTTATTTTTTGCCAGGAACCAGATATGTACTAGGGAAGTGCTATCCCCACCCTGATCTTCCCTCTCTTCTGTTCTTTTATCAACCTCTTATTGTTACTCCTGGTAACAAACACAGCTGCTAAAAAAATTAAAAGGGAAGACATAGATCAGAATTGCGCAGTGATGGGATCTGCCCCTAATGGAAATAGAGAAGTAGCGGGAATCACTAGACTATAATGCCAGCAGATAACAAATCAGAGGTCACAGAGAATCTTAAGCCTGGATTCACATTATGTGCGATCTCAGACATTGCATGTGATTCGCACCGCACTGTAGGGGCCGATCACATGCGATGTCTGTGCAGTGCGAGTTCAGCCATACAGATTGTATGGCCGAACTCACATTGGATTTGCACGAAAATAGTGCAGGGACTTTTTTTTCCCTGCACTAGAATCGGATCGCATGGATGTTCTCACTGCGATCCGTGAACCGATCTGGGGGTGTCATTAACAATCTTTTGACACCCGCAGTGGTTTGCAGAGGGCAGTGTGAAGGTTAGATTTTTTAGGGTCTTTGTTTACACTTTAGACCCCTTTCACACTAGTGGACTGATCGAGTCTGCCCGTCATTTTTCTGGGGCACCCAATCGGACCGTCTAGTCTCCTATGGCCGCCAAACATCCGATCCTATCTGCTAAAAACAGACAGATGGGGGAATCTGTTCCCCATCCATCTGGCGGATCGGATGGCAGTCAGGGGTAAACGGACAGGTAGTCCATTTACATCTGACCACCCATAGAGTAGAGCAGGCTGTGTCTGTGTCCACTCTGCATAAGTGTAGCAGACATGGACCGGGCCTCCGCCTGCTCAGCGGGGACTTGCAGACTGATTCCCCACTGAGCAGGTAGACTCCAACTGTGCCTGCACCACGTGTAAGGGGCCTTAGGGTTAAAATAGATAATACAGGGTTAAAAAGAGGTCTACAATCTTGTCTCTGACATCCTTGGACAGCTCTTTGGCCTTGGCCATGGTGGAGAGATTGGAATCTGATTAATTGATTGCTTCTGTAGACTGGTGTCTTTTATACAGGTAACAAGTTGAGATTAGGAGCACTCCCTTTAACCAGTTCAGCCCCGGAAGGATTCAACTCCTTCCTGGCTAGTCCATTTTTTGCGATACGGCACTGGGTTACTTTAACAAGCAATTGAGCGGGCATGCGACACTGAACCCAAATAAAATTGATGTCCTTATTTTTACACAAATAAAGTTTTCTTTTAGTGGTATTTGATCACCTCTGCGGTTTTTATTTTTTGCGCTATAAACAAAAAAAGACCAACAATTTTGAAAAAAAAAACAATACTTTTTACTTTTTGCTATAATACATATCCAAAAAAAAAACAAAAACAAAACAAATTCATTCATCAATTTAGGCCAATATTTATTCTACATATAGAATAAGCGTATATTGATTGGTTTGCGTGAAAGTTATAGCATCTACAAACTATGGGATATATTTGTGGACTTTTTAATTTTTTATTGTTTTTACTGGTAATGGCGGCAATCTGCGATTTTTAGCGGGATTTCAACATTGCGGCGGACAAATCTGACCCCAAGTGACTTTTTGAGGACCAGTGACACCAATACAGTGATCAGTGCTATAAAATGCACTGATCACTGTATAACTGACACTGACAGTGGGGGGGTTAACAACAGAGGTGATCAAAGGGTTAAGTGTGTCCGAGGTGCTTTCTAACTGTAGGGGGAGTGGACTGATTGGGAGTACAGAGAGATCACTTTTCCTGAACACTAGGAACAGACGATCTCTCTCTACCCCCCTGTCAGAACGGGGATCCGCCTTGTTTACATAGGCAGATCCCCTTTCTGCCCCTCTGTACCACGATCGCGGGTGGCTGGCGGACATCAAGGCTGCCGGCCATGCGCATCAGCCCAGGAGCCGTGCCAGGGGCGTGCACACCTGCTGTATCTATTACACGAAGCATTGCAATAGTATGGTGATTCGTGAGATAGAGGTGTCCATTTATGAAGCAGTGGAAAAAAACCAATGCTCCGTTCTCCGGCATTCACAGAGGAACTCTCTCTCCTCTGTGTGCCAGTTTATTGACCTGTGAAGATCTCTTCACCTCTTGTGAAGTGAAGTGATCTACAAACGGTTCAAACAGTGGAGAACGCCCCCTGATACTGGAATCTCGTGAGACATTATGAGATTATGGCACCAGAAATTCACCGAAACACAGAGATGTCGGTTTATTAAAGCGGTAGTAAACCCATGCATTTAAAGTGCCGGAAATGTAACACTCCCATTGGTTGTGCTCTAAACCAAACTGTCAAACCATCCAATGGCTGGTGTCATAGCTGATCACATGTGCAGCTTCATGGCAGTTGTAGATTAAACAGAGGCCAAGATGGCAGCTTCTTTGGCTGAAAATGATAGAGAGAGTTTACTACCACTTTAAGCAGTGATAAATTATCACTGCTCAGTAAGGGACATTCTCCGAGGAGCCCGCCCATCTCGTTTATAAAATTATTAGTCCCCCTACACAATATATGTATATATAAACACACACACACACTATATATACACACATACATTATACATACATGTATATATATATATATGTACACAGGGAGGGTGATATCTGACACAGATCGCCAGTGAAGTGCGGATATCGCAGCTTCATAAACTGGCCGTTTCCGTGTCAGTGAATGACAGCTTCTCCCTGTGCAGAGATAATCGACGGAGAACGTGTTCTCTCCCAATTATCTCTGCTTCATAAACCGAAAATTAACTATGATCAGCGGTGATCCTGGGATCACCGCTGATCACAGTTTCATAAATGGACACCAGAGAGTGCTCATAATCTCAGCTCACTACCAGTATAGAAGACATATGGGAGCCAGAAATCTGGCTGATTGATAGGGTATCAAATACTTATTTTACTCAACTTAAAATGCAAATCAATTTATAACTGTTTTGAGATGCGTTTTTCTGGATATTTTTGTTATTCTGTCACTCACTGTAAAAATAGACCTACCATTAAAATTATAGACTCATCATTTCTTTGTCAGTGGGCAAATGTAAAAAATCAGCAGGGGATCAAATACTTTTTTTCCCCCTCACTGTATAACAGTGTCTGATATTGAAATGGTTAATAACCACTGAGTATTTTACATTTTTTTTTCTGTATAAAGGAAATAAAACCAAAAGTGTGAACAAGCTGACAGGAAGAGAGAGGAGACTGCTGACTTTCAATATGTTGCTGATCCTGTATTGTCCACTCAGCAGGCTTTAGATGAGAGGTCAGATCACAGCATTCCTTAAAGTGTTATTATGTCCACATCATAAAAACACATATCACATACCTATATTTACATGTGGGCTTGTGTGAAAATCCAAGTTGTTTTAGCATAGAATCTATTTTTTATTCCTATTAATTCTGTTCTTGAGGCAGCTACTATACAGGCCCTGTCCCTAAGGAGCCTTGGCTGTGTGCGTGTTCCTCACAAGGACTACCCTGATGTATACAGCTGCTCTGTGTACCAACTTGCACATGTGGCATAGAGATCCTGGATCTGAATGGGAACTGTGATCAGCCCCCCTGCTATGAGTGAATTCAGTGAATTATAGTAGAGAAACTCTAGGATCTACATTGACTGATGCATGCACAAGTAATGGGAAATGTAGCCCCACTGACAGCGAACATGAGAAACAATTTGCGCCTTCCCTGATTTGAAGTTAGGGGGAGGTGCTTGTACTGTAGGTGGGGTGCAGTGTGGTGCAGCGGCAATAATTCACACAGTTAAGTGCAATGGAAAACTGGTGCAATGGGAAATCGTACAGCAACAGTTCATAACAAACCCAATGGGAATGGTGCCCAACCAGGTACACTCATGGTTTCCAGTAATGTGAGGAGAGGAAGCAGACTGTCAGTGTCTGTTAAGAGAGCAGAATGCGGCTTGACCATCTCATGTGGGATGATGTCCAAAGGAGTTGCGACCCTATGCTTACCCTCCTTGTCAGGAACCTTTCCCTAATGCTAGGACTGTCCCTAGCAGGCGGGGTACCTATCCCTACTGTACCAACTCTCAAATGTGCATCAAACCTGGGAGCCAGGACCTTAAATAGGGTCTGCCTGGCCCAAGATGGCTGCTGGAGTCACATGGGACAGCAGCATCCAATAGGATAGCTTCCCCAGTGACCAAGGAAACCATAGAGGAAGCTTCTTCCTCTTGACTTCCTCTCCAAGAACAGTGCTGCTGTGGGAGAGGGCCACTTGCAGTGGAGAAAGTAGACTGCATCTGCCTACATGTTGCACATGGAGGAGGTAGATATGCATACAGTTGTGTTTACATATCCTGGCAGAATTTATGATTTTTGGCCATTTTTCAGATAATATGAATGATAACACAAACATTTCTTTCACTCATGGTTAGTGTTTGGCAGATGCCATTTATTATCAGTCAACTGTCTTTACTCTTTTTAAATCATAATGACAACAGAAACTACCCAAATGACCCTGATCAAAAGTTTGAAAACCCTGGTGATTTTGGCCTGATAACATGCACACAAGTTAACACAAAGGCATGGGCATCCACAGGTAGGGGCAAGTGCCCCCCCCTGGAATCATGGAACGCAATGTGTCCACCGTAGGTGTGTGCACAGGTTGTGCCCAGGCACGCATACCGTAATCATCCAAATGCAGCGCACAGAGTGTGAGTGGGTGCCGGGCACCGGAACGCTCTTCATGTACCAGCACCCGGCACAGGAAGGAAGATTACACTGTGGACGGCAGCCGGCAGGGCTCCTCATCGTCCGGTGTTAAAACAGCGCTGGCCTCTAGCATCGGGAGTCAGCACACACAAAAGCCTTCCTGCTCTGCATATACAGACAGAGGAGGGGGCAGGGTGGGTTATCCACAGCCGCTCAAATCTGCAATATGTATCAACAGAAGCCTGTGCCAGGAGCTTGACCTGCCACTGAGTTATAGACAATTCTCTTCTGTGGGGGGGGGGTAGAGCTCTGTGGGTTTGGGTATGCATACTGGCATAGCACAGGCCTGGAATCTGCACCCTGCACATAGCACGCATCTGGAATCTGCACCCTGTACATAGAACACGCCTGGAATCTGCACCCTGTACATAGCACACGCCTGGAATCTGCACCCTGTACGTAGCACACGCCTGGAATAAAGTCTGCCATTTCCCCCTTAAAAATAAATAATTCCGAGTCGCGGCTAAGCTCCTCCTATTTATGAAATTGTCAAAAGGGGCGGAGCATGGGTGACCTTAAAATGATGCCTCCCTGAAAAAAGTTCTGCGAACGCCCATGCACAAAGGGGTTTGAATGGTTATTAAAAAGGTAACCATTCTCACCTGTGATCTGTTTGCTTGTAATTAGTGTGTGTGTATAAAAGGTCAGTGGTTTCTGGACTCCTGACAGACCCTTGCATCTTTCATCCAGTGCTGCACTGATATTTCTGGATTCTGAGTCATGGGGAAAGCAAAAGAATTGTCAAAGGATCTGTGGGAAAAAGTAGTTGAACAGTATAAAATAGGAATGGGATATAAAAAGATATCCAAGGAATAGAGAATGCCAATTAGCAGTGTTCAAACTCTAATCAAGAAGTGGAAAATGAGGGGTTCTGTTGAAACCAAACCACGGTCAGGTATACCAACTAGAATTTCACCCACAAATGCCATTAAAATTGTTTGGGGTGCAAAGAAAAACCCACAAAGAACTTCAGGTGAAATACAGGACTCTCTGAAAACATGTGAGGAGGCTGTTTCAAGATGCACAATAAGGAGGCACTTGAAGAAAGATAGGCTGCATGGTGAGTCGCCAGAAGAAAGCCATTGCTACGCAAATGCCACAAAGTATCCTGCTTACAATATGCCAAACAGCATAGAGCAAGCCTCAAACCTTCTGGCACAAAGTCATTTTTTGGCCACAACCATAAACGCTACATTTGGAGAGGAGTCAACAAGGCCCATGATGAAAGGTACACCATTCCTACTGTGAAACACAGAGGTGGATCGCTGATGTTTTGGGAATGTGTGAGCTACTAAGTCAAACTGTCATTGGCTACAGCAAAATAAAGTGAAGGTTCTGGAATGGCCATCTCAGTCTCCTGAGCTCAATATCACTGAGCCACTCTGGGGAGATCTCAAACGTGCAGTTCATGCAAGACAGCCCAAGAATTTCTAGGAGCTGGAGGCTTTTTGCCAAGAGGAATGGGCAGCTTTACCATCTGAGAAGATGAAGAGCCTCATCCACAAATACCACAAAATACTTCAAGCTGTCATTGATGTTATTGATGTTAACCGTTTGCCGACGGCTGATCGGCAAATGACGGCGACAGAGTGGCTCTGTAATGCGAAATGCCGTCATATGACGGCGGCCACGAGACAGAGCCTAGTGAGCGCGCGTGCGCCGCCGGAGGCCGTCCGCGCGCTCACTGTGTTCGGGGAGGGCCAGGGAGCGGGTGCGGCGGCTTCGATTGCCGCCGGCTACCCACGATGGCCCCCTCGGAGTGAAGGAACGGAGGTCCGTGTATGTAGACACGGACCTCCGTTCTGTGAAGGGGGAAGGGCTGTGATCACAGCCTTCCTGTACATGGAGGCTGTGATCACTTCCCTTCCCCAGCTAGGGCAGTCCCCCCCACAGTAAGAACACGCCCAGGGAACACAGTTAACCCTTAGAGCGCCCCTGCAGGTTAACCCCTTCACTGCCAATGGCATTTACACAGTAATCAGTGCATTTTTATAGCATTGATCGCTGTATAAATGCCAATGGTCCCAAAAAAGTGTCAAAATGTTCCGACATGACCGCTGAAATATTGCAGTACCGCTAAAAATTGCAGATCGCTGCCATTACTAGTAAAAAATAAAAAAAAAAATAAAAACCCCAAAAATTAATTCTCATCATCCGTAAACGCGGCCACTTTTGCGCAAACCAATCAATAAACGCCGATTGCGATTTTTTTTATCACAAATATGAGGAAGAATATAAATCGGCCAAAAACGGTGAAAAAAAATGTTTCTCCTTACGTTCACTGACAGACGCAGCTTCTTCATTTACTTCATGGGGGTTTTATGTTCGTCCAACTAGGAGTTAACTAGGCAGGGAAAAGATCAGCTGGCCCCTCCCTTGGGGGCTGTCCTCTCTTCCTACATCAAACCCCCTCACAGCATAGCTCTCCAGTTTCAATGCCTAGTTCGCAAGGAGTTGACCTGGCTTCCCCATAGGGAACTGCGGTCCTGAGATGACCATTTATTCTTTTTTATTTGAATTTTTTTTTTTTACTGCAATCAAGATGATCTGCTATCAAGAAGCCGGTCGGGGCATAGAGAGTCCTGGTGCTCTGTACTTTCCCCGACCTGGCCGACATGATGCGAAGCCAGTCCCGTTCAGGGGGACCCGCCGCATCTTTCCCGTTCCATACGGGAGGCCCGGGATGAAATCCCACTTTAGTCCCCTTTACCGATACCTCGGCAGGGTGATTTGGGCCTGCAGCATACCGCCGTCAAGGGCGCAAAGTCTGCTTCTGGTGGCTACCGCGACGTCGGACCGGTAAGTGAGCGCCCTTCCTTCCCCCCCCTCACAGGGTGTGAAGAGGGCCCGACGTCCGCAAAACTTGTGCGTTTCTAGGTAAACGACGCGCTGCCCAGGGTAGCCACCGGTGGGATCAGTCCTCGGTCTTGCCCCCTGTCACACCTCGCCCCCCTCCCCCCCAGCACCGTGTAATTTTTTTTCGGCCTTCTCATCCGCATCGCCATGCGGCGCTCGGCCGCCATTTTGCCGTAGCCGCGGACATTGTCTGTCTATGGGGCTTTCCCTCTAGCGCTCGGAGCGGCCATTTTCGGTACTGCACGCTGTCTGTAAGGGGGATTCGGCCTCTAGTGCTTCCTGGCGGCCATTTTCACTGCATGCTCTGCTTTTCTACACGTGGCTGCAGCTTCACATCTCTCCTTACAAGAAGACAGCGCTGACAGGGGCAGCTCTTCAGTCGATCTGCGCTACAGGCAGCTGGAACTGCAAGTATAGCTGGGCTCCCTCCGGGTGCTGACGGTGGTGGGGTGCTGTCCTCAGACTCCTGTGGGTGTGTGTTTTTTTGTGCGGGGCGTCCCTTGCATCTGTGCATTTGGGCGATGGCTGGTCTCTCTGCTGAACCTGCTGAGGTGGCATCAGCAGCCACACAGTCTGACCAAGGGGCTTTTCTCTCCCAGCTGCGGGCTGTGTTCTCTGAGTTTTTTCCACATGGGGGCGCAACCCCTGGGCGCCTCGCCGCGGGGGTACACCTTTTTTGAGTCTCTTGTGTCGGGCGTCGACCCTCTCTTTTCGGGGAACCAGTCTGACACACCGACGACTACGGTGGAGTCGTCCAAGTCGTCTCTCTGGTCGGTAGCGGGTTTACGTGTCTACGTTCCCTGCGGGGCGTGTTTTTTTGTGTGTGGGTGTCCTCAGACTCCTGTCGTGGGGTGGTGGCAGTCGTGGGCCTCCCTCGGGTCGATATGAACGTCAAGGTCGACGGACATCGCGTCTAGCTGACTTCTCGACGGGGACAGTCGCGACAGAAGAACATTCCTCTCTACACTTCGACGTCGGTGCACATCTTTTCGTCT
>BLSH010528207.1:477709-505349 GCA_018402905.1 Glandirana rugosa
TGACAGTCTATCGTAATCTATCATAGATTGTGTGATATTTTCAAAAAACAATTTCGTAATCTATCATTCATTTCACGAGCGAAACTTATAGGTTGGTACACGCTCCTTTAAAAAAAATTTTTTTCTCGAAGTAGAATAAATAATTCGATTTACTTGAAACTGAAACGGTCCATAATCACAACTCGCTTGGGCCTGACATTGCAAGCCCAGGCATGGCTTGAAAACCCACAGGCACCGTGCCTGGGCCTGGGCCTGTAAAGTTTTTAGCAAGCCCAAGCCAGGCCCCAAGACGATAAAATGAGGTGCACAACTCTTCGACGTCCCGTCGGTTAGTTGTTCGCAAAGTACCGAACCCGAACGATTTTTGAAATGTCCGGGTCCGGGTCCGTGCCACGGACACCCAAAAGTTCGGTACGGACCCGAACGTTACAGTCCGGGTTCGCTCAACACTAATACCTGGCAAAGTCAAAGTTCATTTAGCTTAATAAATAAGATGAAGCTCTTTTTTTAAAAAAAATTTCCTCGCACATGGTTGGATATTCAAAGCGAGCACTTTACTTACTATCTAATGCTTTAACAAAAAACTTTTATAGTGTGTTAGATACTATCTAATGCTATCTGACAGTACCTAGAAAATTAACAGCTGTATCTTGAGCTGCCAGCTATATACACAGTATATATAAATATACACACACACATACACAGTTGCCTTTCTCCTCCTCCTAGGCACCCAACAGGATCACCTGATGTTTTGGCAAATTGGGGAAACAGGTCTCACGACCCGTTTCCTGATTGGCGGGAAGCAGATTTAGTGTGAAAATAGCGAATATTCATTTGATAACGTCATAACTGGGTGGGATCAGGGTGCAGTACTCTGCACCCCGAGCCCACCCTTTTTTGAAGCCTATTAGTGCCCCTGGCTCTAATCACATGCTTCAAAAAAACACACCCTCCCATTGGAATCCATAGTGCCCTGCATGTAGATCAGGGGGCCAGACACATGGATAGGGGGGTAGACAGTGTGGCTGTAATTTTAGATAAGGTAAAAGAATATTCTGGCTCACTGTACTCCATGAGCTGTGATTGTTTAACTAGGTCTGCTCTGTGTGCTCAGCTGCTCGCAGTCTGCTTGATAGCTCCCTCTATATCCAGGTAACTTGAAAAAATTTTTGGATGATAGGAGCTATGCAGATGGCAGCATGAATATTGATGCAGCTCTGGCCTATCCCAGAGATGCAGGCTCGGATGGCATAATGGGAGACTGCTTATATTCTGGGAGCACACAGAGCTCTGGGTCCCAGAGTGAAGGAGTTTGGCCTGGAGGGCACGCTGCCCTCCCAGGAAGAAGCTGCTGTTGGTGAGGCCTCAGGTGGGTGACCTGAGCAGAGGAATGCTGAGACCCAGATGCTAGGAAGAAGCTGACTGAGGGGAACTGCCTGGTATCAATGGAGGGTATTGCTTAAAAGATTGGAAGGAGGCTACCATCTGTCCTTGGGCCTTGTTAGCACAGACACAAGAGATCTTGGGGACCTTGTGCTTTAGCTACCCCTCAGGTGCCTCATAGTCAGCTGTGAGTCTGTTAAAGGGGACACTGGCTGGTTTCCTGAAGAACTTCGTCCAGATAATCTTCTACTTAAAGGGACTTTGCTCTTGTGGCTCTAACTACTACTACTACACAAGCTGAAGTCTACTGTTTGTCACAAGCCCGGACTTCATTATAGCTTGCTCAGAAAGGAATACCAAGTCCTCATAGTTGGCATCTTTGGAGTATCCCACTACTTCCCTTAACCCTATCCAAGTTCTCCAAAAATAAAACTACAAAAGCACCCCTAGGCTGGTCCTTGAAGAAAAAGCGAATGGGACTGTTGTGTGTCCGGCTGCGGGGCAGAAGATTTGGGAAGACCTGGACATTAATTCTGTGGCTAAAACAGGAGTAGCGCTACACATGGAAACCATCAGCTTCTACCTTTCATTTTCAAATCTTAAGGCTGCATTCATACTATGTGCAGTGGCCAACATTTTCCTGCATTGTAAAACTGTGGTCACCGCAAGGACACACAGGAAACAGTTGTTTTCTTTTTTGTCCCATTTACAATGCAATGCAGCCTGGAGCAGCGCTGCAGAGAGCTGCAATAAAATTCCAGACATCCTGCATTCTATCACAGCACATTGAATGGGATTGCACGTCACTGTACAGCAGCGTAGTGCATCCTGCTGCTGTACAGTGGTGAAGACGGTACAGGCGGTAGCTAACATCCTTACAGAGGTGAAGGAATATAAAAAAATAAAAATATACATACTCGCCTCCGTGCTGCAGCATCGATCCGATGCTGCAGCTATCCCATGCTGGCTCTAAGCCAGAGAACTGAGAGATCACATGACCTCTAATCTCACAGTTCTCAGTCTTTCCTTTGCAGAAAGCAGTGAGTCTCTGCTATGCTCCTGTAGTGTCTGCTCATATGGTTGTGCAAGGTTAGGTTATAACAGGGAAAAATGCAGTTTGGCAATTCATGCATGTAAGCCTGTACAAAAACATGTCAAATTGTTGTTTCCTGCATTCCCTGTTTATGAATAACGCCGCTCCTTCCCCCTACGCAGGTGAATCTTATCCATTGTATATTATCATAGTCCATTTGTGAACACATTTTTAGTTATGGTTTTGGATATTGGGGAAGAGGTGACATTGCTGATTTTCATTTCTAAAAAAAAGTAAAAGCCAGCACACCAAAATCCTGAGTTTACTGGTGTAAATAAACAAACCAACATCTTGGGGCCAACGGGAATTTTATTCTGTCCAACCCCATTGGGGAGTTTTTCTCTAACTTCCTGTCCCTGTGATGCCTGTACAAGAAATGTCATGCAGCTGTTGCCACTGGGACAGGAAAGCACAGGCAGCAGTAAAATGATTGTCAGAGGTTCTAAACCCTCTAAAACAGGGGTAGGGAACCTGCGGCTCTCCAGCTGTTGCAGAACTACATTTCTCATCATGCTTCTGGGAGTAATTGTATCCATAAGCCTTGCAATGCCTCATGGGAAATGTAGTTCTACAACAGCTGGAGAGCCGCAGGTTCCCTACCCCTGCTCTAAAATGTGCTTTTATCTGTGTCTCCATTGGGGGGTTTCCACTCCTTTCCTGTCCTGATAGGGAGTGAGAGAAAATCTCCCCAGAAGGGTCACTGACAGCAATAAAAGCATGCAAGAGGCTCTAAACCTTCTGTGCTCTATACAACATAAAACAAAAAAAAATGGAGTTTGACTTTAACCCAGCCTTTCTCAACCAAGGTCCCCCCTCAGGTCATCAGGGGTGCTGCAACATCCTGATTGAAAAAGGCTGTCAGATGAGATCAAGCTCCCAAAGTTTAATTGGTTTATCAAATTTGTGTGTGTCTTCCATTATCTTTGCCATTGAAAAAAATGTCTGAGCCCAGGATGTCAGAGTTGGTGGAGGAATTTTAGGGTCAGGGCTACCAGTGGGGTACCGATTCAACTAGGAGCCGTCACGGGGGTAGCGCTACATTTTTATTTTATTTACTACTAATGGTGGTGATCAGCGACTTATAGTGGGACTGCGATATTGCTGCGGACACATCGGACACCTAACTGACACTTTTTTGGGGACCAGGGACATTATTACAGTGATGAGTGCTAAAAAATATGCACTGTCACTGTACTAATGTCAATGGCAGGGAAGGGGTTAACATCAGGGGCGATCAAAGGGTTAAATGTGTACCTAGGGAGTGTTTACTAACTGTGGGGGAGGTGCTTTTGCTAGAAGACATGGATCGGTGTTCCTGCTTCACAGGAACACATGATCCATGTCTTCTGTACTCCTGGAATGACAGTCTCCCTTTACTCTGTCAGAGTGCCGAATGATTGATGTGTAAAATCACAGCGGCAGCGAGCCCCCGGCAGAGCGCGCTTGCACCCAAAACCTGGAAGTGCGGAATCTCATATATATATATATATATATATATATATATATATATACACACATGGGGTGGTCGTAAAGGAGGTTAAAAAGGTTGTGTGTGCGTGTGTGTGTGTGTGTTTCACTGATAAGGCAGTACAGCCAGGCCTCCTGTACTGGGCCCCGGCCCCATCAGTTCAAAAGGGGGGCCCAGGCACCTGCTAAGCAGGAGGGCCATCTGTACTACCTTACTGCAGACACCAATTCTCTTCTAACAAGAGGCAGGACAGAACCGCTCCAGGTGTGTGGTGAAGACTAATCCCAAGTCGACAGGTGCCGGTCTGGACTCCGCCCTGTGGAGTCAACCTTGTGTCCACGGTTTGTGTCTTTATCTGCCTAGACTTACTGTATTTGTGTTGGTTCACAATAAATTCCAAGTTTTTCCCACGGAGAGTGAGTGGGGTCCTATCCTTTACCTACACAATCCTCTTCTGCCTTCCCCTGCAGTACTTCTGGCTTCTCTTTCCCTCCCTCCAGCGTTGCTGCAGAGGGATCAGTTCTAGAATCCTGTGCCCCCACCCCTCTGCTTTCGGGGCCTCCTGTGCACCCCTTTTCCCCACAGCTTGGCCAGCTTCCCTCCTCTCCTTCTGGCAGCTACTGTGTGCACACAAGGAAATGTTTTAGGATTGAGAATAGAGGAGGGGGGCTGGTAAACATCTCATATAATAATGATTTTAGTGTATTTTTAGTGAAAATATAATTAGATATTTTCTGGGTGGTGGGGGGGAGGGAGCAGGGCCCTGACAGGTAGGCAGTATGGGGCCCCATGATTTCTAACAGCAGATCTGTGTGTGCGTGTATGTATATGTATGTATGTATTGTGGCATTGTGAAAGTCGAGGTGATTGATGGACATTATATTTCACCTCGCATGCGTTCACTTGCTGGAAAATAAGGTGGAATCCGGTCTGGTTTTTACCAGCCACCTTGGCAGGGTTGGTTCCGGACCAGATTTTGCAGTCTACTTGTGTCCATTAACAGGTGATATAAAGGAACCAGGTCTAAATTAGATGACTGCTCTGGCCTGGGACTCAGGATCCATCAAACTTGAGAGAGCTTGAACTGAAGTTTGTTTTATGAATGAAACAAAAGGTATGCTTTTTCTTTGTTTTGTGGGTGACTGGGAGAAGCCCTTCACCACTCAGTTATGGAAACTGAAACTGTTTAGTAAGAGCCTGAATGGCAAGGATTTGTTTGCTGTTTTGTTTTATTTTAATGCAACCTTTTAAAATAAAAATGGCTACAAATCAGCTTTTAAGAAAACTTGCCGTTTGGAATGCCTTTTTCCCAAATGCCTTTTTCCCAGGGAAGGTGATCCCTCTTGAGCTAACCCCCCCCCCCCCACAGTATGTTCATATGTATGCATGTGTGTATATATGCGTGTGTATGTATGTATGCCTTTTTAGGGCTTGTTTATAATAGCGGCAAAGTCTGCTGCTCCTCTGAAAAGCAATTCCTGCTTACGTCTCTGGCTGCAGCCAAAGGAGGAGCAGTTGGGGGTGGTTAAAATTGTGGCTCCACTGCGTAGTTTTACCACCCCCAACCTCACGTGTATATGCACCCTTGGATCACACCTGTGCAGTTACATGCTGTGTGTAGAGCAGTCCTTTCATTTCAATAGGCTTCCCTATCCGCAGACACAAAAGAAAATAAGTCCCCAACCCTTTTTTTAACGCACTGCGTTTGCCAATTCATGGGGGGTACTATTAAGAATAAATGATACCCCTGCCTGTCAGCTAAAGAGCAGCACATTTGGCTGTGTGTTGGGAACATGCTCAAATTTGTGTGCATTTCCCAACATGCAGTAATGTGAACCAAGCCTCAATATTGAAAATAACTTTCAGGAGGCCCCATTTTTAAAAAAGTTTGCTTTAACCAACCCATAAAGTTTGATTTTGAGTGACGCAAAGACCCTAAATGTAATTTTTTTTCAAAAAGTATGAAAATTAGACGTCATACTCGTGAACATATATACTGTAATTCTGTGTACTGTTCTGAGTTTAGTTTGCAATGTAAAAGATTCTTGCTTTTTTTTTTACATCATTCAGAGTGGCTGAAGAAATGATTTTCCTTCATCGTGTAGACAGAGACATTGTACGTTGTAAAGAGGATATATGGAGCACACAATTAAACAATAAAAGAACATACTGTACAATGAGACAAAAGCAGGGCTTGCTTCCTATAGTTTAGATTTTAAAGATGATGCCGAGGAATTGTCAAACACATAATTATTCTTATCTGAACAATCACGTCACTAACTTCTGTACAAAAACAGTAATAATGTATTTGTTGGAATACAGATTATACTTGAAGCTAAAGTTAGATCTGCTTATATTTTGCCTTCCCTTTCTTCCTCCTTTCCCCCTCATCGACAATGCTTATTACATTTTAAATAAAATGTTTCCATTTTCATTGCATATCCCACTTTAAAAAGGGATCCCCTAATTACTTACCTGAGCCCAATCTCTCTCCAGAGTGTCTAAGCCGTCCAGGACACTGCTCCTGATTGGCTGAGACACAGCAGTGGCGCCATTGGCTCCCAAGGCTGTCAAACAAAGTCAGTCAGCCAATCAGGGGAGAGAGGGGGCGGGACCAGGTCAGGGCTCCGTGGCTGAGGGGGCACTCGATAGGAGGAGGGGCCAGGAGCTGCAAAGAGGGACCAGAGAAGAGGAGGATCCAGGCTACTCTGTGCAAAACCAACTGCACAAAGGAGGTAAGTATAACATGTTTGTTATCAAAAAAAAAAATAGGGACTTTACAATCACTTTAACCACTAGAGATCTGCGCTATACCCGAATGACAGCTACAGCATGGACCTGAAATGCCGGGAGGACGTCCATGGACGTCCTCCCCGCGCACACTCACAGCCAGCGACGGTGCGCTCTTGTGCCTGCCGCACGCTGCATGGGCGTGCCAGTGGGTCTGGCGTTGACCTGCGATTGCCTAATACAGAGGCAGAATGGGGAACGGCCAATGTAAACACAGTGTTTCCTCGTTCTGTGTGGGGGACATGACAGATCTACTGATCCCTGTAATCTGGATTAGTGAGATCTGTCATGTCCCTGCCAGCCAAGCCCCCACACGGTTAGAACACAATGAGGGAACACATTTAACCCCTTGATCGCCCCCCTTAGTGTTAACCCCTTCCCTGCCAGTGACATTTACACAGTAATCAGTGGCTATTTTTAGATCTGATCACTGTATAAATGTCAGTGGTCCTAAAAAAGTGTCAGAAGTGTCCGATCTGTCCACCGCAATATCTCAGTCCCGATAAAAATTGCAGATCGCAGCCATTACTAGTAAAAAAAAAAATAATAAACATCATAAATCAATTCCTACAGTTTGTAGACGCAATAACTTTTGTGCAAACCAATCAATATAAGCCAATTGCGATTTTTTATTTTTTTTCTACCAAAAATATGTAGAAGAATATATATTGGCCTAAACTGATGAATAGTTTTTTTTTTTTAGATTTTTATTTGGATATTTACTATAGCAAAAAGTAAAAAATATTGGGTTTTTAAAAAAAATTGTCTTTTTGTTTATAGAGCAAACAAATAAAAACCGCAGAGGTGATCAAATACCACCAAAAGAAAGCTCTATTTGTGGGAAAAAAAGGACGTCAATTTTGTTTGAGTACAACGTCGCAGGACCGTGCAATTGTCAGTTAAAGCGACGCAGTGCCGAATCGCAAAAAGTGCTCTGGGCAGGAAGGGGGTAAATCCTGGGGCTGAAGTGGTTAAATTTAGTGACACCAGCACTAGGACTTTGTGCTTCTCTATGCAATGTAGGCAGATCATGGCTTGTGGGGGTGGGGGGCGGCTGTAGGTTGCTGTACATAGCTTGGGATTTATGTGTCACATACCGTATTTTTCGCCTTATAAGACGCTCCGGAATATAAGACGCACCCAATTTTAAAGGAGGAAAATCTAGAAAAAAAAAATTCTGAACCAAATACTGTAGCAAAATATTTTCATCACGTAATGTCCACCATTGCCCCCACTCATCACTGTAATGTCCACCATTGCCCCCCACTCGTCATCACCATCACTGTTCCAGTGCAACATTGCCCCCACACTAATAATAATAGCCAGTAACATTGCCCCCACACTAGTAATAATAGCCAGTAACATTGCCCCCACATTAGTAATAATAGCGAGTAACATTACTCCCACATTAGTAATAATAGCCAGTAACATTGCCCCCACATTAGTAATAATAGCCAGTAACATTACTCCCACATTAGTAATACTAGCCAGTAACATTGCCCCCACATTAGTAATAATAGCCAGTAACATTGCCCCCACATTAGTAATAATAGCCAGTAACATTGCCCCCAACATAGTAATAATAGCCAGTAAATTGCCCCCAACATAGTAATAATACTCACTGTTGCAGAAGCGTGCTCTTGTAGGATCCGCCGCCGCCACCGGGTGTACCAAGATGGCCGACCGCTCCGGAGCTAGGCCAAAGCAGCGGCCTTTCCTAAGGCCGCGGCGGCGTTGCGCTCCGCGGAGGCAAACTGTCTATTCGTCGTATAAGACGCACCAACTTTTCCCCCCCAGTTTTGGGGAAGAAAAAGTGCGTCTTATACGGCGAAAATACGGTAATTGAGAAGTGGAAGGAAAATGATAATGCAGGGTTAGGTCATAAAAAAATATCCCAAGCTTCGGACTTCTCACGGAGCACTGTTCAATCCATCATCCGAAAATGTTAAGAGTATGGCACACCTGCAAATCCACCAAGACATGGCTGTCTACCTAAGCTGACAGGCCGGGCAAAGAGAGCATTAATCAGAGAAGCAGCCAAGACGGCCCATGGTAACTCTGCAGGAGCTGCAGAGATCCACAGATCCGGTGAGAGAATCTGTCCACAGGACAACTATTAGTCGTGCACTCCACAATGCTGGCCTTTGTGGAAGAGTGGCAAGAAGAAAGCCATTGGTGAAGGAAAGCCATAAGAAGTCCCGTTTGCAGTTTGCGAGAAGCCATGTGGGGGACACAACAATCATGTGGAAGAAGGTGCTCTGGTCAGATTAGAACAAAATTGAACTTTTTGGCCTAAAAGCAAAATGCTATGTGTGGCGGAAAACTAACACTGCACATCACCCTGAACGCAACATCCCCACCGTGAAACATGGTGGTGACAGCATCATGTTGTGGGGATGCTTTTCTTCAGCAGGGACAGGAAGCTGGTCAGTGTTCATGGGAAGATGGATGGAGCCAAACACAGGGCAATCTTGAAGAAAAACTGTTAGGCTGGGTTCACACTGTAGCGAGGCGGAGCGGCGCGATGCGGCGATCCAGGCGATCTCAAAGTGGCTTGCTAGGAGACTTCTATCATAGAAGTCAATGCAAGCCGCCTGAGATCGCCCTAAAAATAGTGCAGGGACTATTTTTCTAATGCGGAGCGAAGCGATTCACTCCTATTAGAACGGTCCCATTTGCACAGCATTGAGGCGAATTGTCAGGCGACTCAAGTCGCCTGACAATTCGCCTAGATGTGAACAGGCTGCGAAGTCGCGCCGCTCCGCCTCGCTACAGTGTGAACCGGCCCTTAGAGTCTGCAAAAGACTTGAGACTGGGGTGGATGTTCACCTGCAAGCAGGACAATGACCCTACGCATACAGCCAGAGCTACAATGGTATGTTTTAGATCAAAGCATATTCATATGTTAGAATGGCCCAGTCAAAGTCCAGACCTAAATCCAATTGAGAATCTGTGGCAAGACTTGAAAATTGCCGTTCACAGATGCTCTCCATCCAATCTGACAGAGCTTGAGCTATTTTGCAAAGAAAAATGGGCAAAAATGTCACTCTCTAGATGTGCAAAGCTGGTAGAGACATCCCCAAAAAGACTCGCAGCTGTAATTGCAGGGAAAGGCGGTTCTACAAAGTATTGACTCAGGGGGACTGAATACAATTGCACACCGCACTTTTCACATATTTGTAAAAAAATTTGAAAATCGTTTATCATTTTCCTTCCACTTCACAATTATGTGCCACTTTTGTTGGTCTATCACATAAAATCCCAATAAAATACATTTACGCTTTTGGTTGTAACATGACAAAATGTGGGAAATTTCAAGGTACTGTATATTATTTATATATATATATATTTTTTTTTTTATATATACACGTTATCCCACTATTGGATGATTTGAAATGTAGCACATGTGTAATTTCTGTATTCCTTGTACAGTATATGTATCTGACGTAAAACCTTAAGAAAACAATATAAAAAAAAAAAATCCTGCCCAAAATATACTATGTTCTTTGACCCTGACTGACAATCCTGGCACTGACCTAGATAAAAAATGATCTAGCCATTTTTGCTTTCTTTTTTACACGCTTTTTGTTTATTTTTCTCCTTGCAAGGACAGAGAGAGAGAGAGAGATACAATGCATCTCTCCCTCCATTTAGAGAGAAAGAAAACCCGGGCGGGCTACACAGTGACTGATCACTGATATTCAATCAGAGGCTATCACAGTGACCAGGTGACCTAGAATCTGGAGTTCCGGGTCCCCATCGCTGGTACGGCACCTGATAAGAGCCCAGGCACGCTCCCAGCACAAAAGACAGATACGCATATTTGACAAGCGGCGCCCCACTAAGTGCAGTAGAGGGTTAAAAACAACCAATTTATTAAAATTGCACTTACAAGAGAGAAGTGTTTTTCAGGCATGTACAGAGTCCAGGTGTCCCAGTCTGGATGGTCTGTGTGCTGGGGGTCCCGCCTTCACATGTGTCTGGTTGCTCCGGTGGGTTCCGAGGCTCCAGGCAGGTGGGCGAGAGGATGAACCAGGTGTGGTGAACCAATGGGAGGCTGGAGGAAGGGTGAGGAAGGCTGTTCCAGGCGCACGTTCGGAGCAATCCGTGCTCCTTTGTGAGCAACCAATCAAGGTACGCCGGGTCCGCCTCCCACCACCCCGGCATCAACCCCCAGGGGGGAGGGGACAGCCAGAGGGTAGAATAAATCTTTCAGTGATTGGTGCAACAGTAAAACCATATAAATTCATAAAAACAACAGTGAAAACAACAATACCATACCCAGCATAAGATGATGGAAAGCATCTTCCACAAACACTGGGGCATCCTCCTTGAGGATCCATATCTGAGGAATTCCATCCCAGCTCTCCCCAAGATAACATACAGAAGAGCCCCCAATATCAAAAGTAAAATCAAGACCGACATCACTACCACCTACCCCCACTTAACCTTCTCAAGTTTGAAAGGCATGTACCAATGCCGTAAGTACAACTGCCTCACCTGTCAATTCGTTCAGCACGGCCTCAAACAATTCACGGCAAAAGGCAAAACATACAGCTTTGAGGACCTTTACACCTGCTCAACAGAATATGTCGTATACTGCCTCTCTTGTCCATGCGGCCTCCTTCATGTAGGCCGCTCCATAAGAACACTAAGGAAAAGACTGGGCGAACACAGAAGAAGCATAGAGGATGGCAAAGATAAACGCAGTGTCCCCAAACACTTTAAAGAATTCCACCAACAATTTACTTCTGGACTCCGTGTTTGGGTCCTGGAAGCCATCTCGCAAAAACTACCGCAAGCCGAGCATTTTAAACACCTATGTCAAAGAGAAACGTTCTGGATTTACACCTTGGATACTCTATCGCCTGGAGGAATGAACGAAGACATAGAGATACATATACTGTTCTTTGATCTGATTCATGCTACACCCACCCTTTCCCGACCATTCACCCCACAGCCCCCCCCCTATACCTATCCGCCCATAACCCCATTTCTTCCTGCCCCCATCCTCCCCTCCCCCCCCCCCATACACACCCGTGGAAACCCCCCATGTGTGTATGTGAGTATTCACATGTGTCTATGTGCGCATACATGTATGTACATCTCTTGTCCTTTACTTCCCATCCCATTCTGTACCCTGTACATTACGATTCCTCGTAATGATTAAGCGTAATCATCTTCACCTCTCCTCATCCCATTCTACCTAATCCTCCTTTGGTTAAGCTTGCATCCCATAGTATCTCAATTTGCCATACACCCCATTCAATAGAGTAATACCCCGTATACCATTATGAGTAATCTTTTTTCCCATTCATTTCTCCTTTCCCTTCTGATTTATTTTGTATCCCATAGTATACCCATTTTGTTATTATTTTGAAATTTTGTATCCTATAGTATCACCATTTGTTATTGTTTACTATTTGCAATTTTGTATCCCATAGTATCACAATTTGTTATTTATTTTTTATTTGTATCCTTCCATTTCCATCTCATATCCCGTTTCCTTTGTGCAATGTTCCGCTTCTTCCTCCCCTCCTCCCCCTTATTGATATTATCCGTGACTTCGTCCCTAACCCATCCAGGCTGTGACTCCTCGAGTCAAAGCTTGGATGGTTTGACAGTGGACCGTGGGCTGAGCGGACTTGCTGGGACTCACTGTCCGCCCACTCCACTCCCCCTCCAGCCACAGCTGACGGCCGGGCACGCGAAGCGGAGCATACAGAGGCTCCTGTCCGCCCGCCCACTCTCCTCACCCCCCCAGCGACGCTGCATGGCCCCCCAGTTCCAACCCGTACAGCCCAGTGCCTTCCCCTCCCTTTTCCCCCTTCATGTCTACTTATCTGTGTCTCCTCTCTTCTCCCCCCCCCCCCGTGCTCCTGAAATAAACCCCCCCCCCTTTTCTTCCAGCATACACAGTCAGATAATTATTGTCACTGTTGTTTTTATGAATTTATATGGTTTTACTGTTGCACCAATCACTGAAAGTTTTATTCTACCCTCTGGCTGTCCCCTCCCCCCTGGGGGTTGATGCCGGGGTGGTGGGAGGCGGACCCGGCGTACCTTGATTGGTCGCTCGCCGGCCCCGCCCCCTCCTATATGGCTCAGCTCCCCAGTGCATGAGGGAGGCCTGACAAAGGAGCACGGATTTCTCCGAATGCACGCCTGGAACAGCCTTCCTCACCCTTCCTCCAGCCTCCCACTGGTTCGCCACACCTGGTTCATCCTCTCGCCCACCTGCCTGGAGCCTCGGAACCCACCGGAGCGACCAGACACATGTGAAGGCGGGACCCCCAGCACACGGACCATCCAGACTGGGAAACCTGGACTCTGTACATGCCTGAAAAACACTTCTCTCTTGTAAGTGCAATTTTAATAAATTGGTTGTTTTTAACCCTCTACTGCACTTAGTGGGGCGCCGCTTGTCTTTTCTGTTTACTGCCAACAGAGTCACTTCTGCTCCGTCAGCTGGCTGCCCCACAGACGTCTCTCCATACCCCCAATTTGGACGCACTCAACACTTCCTCCCCCCCCCCCCCTCCGATCCTGCTCCTGGCTCCGCAGCACCTCCAGAGACACCTGCAAGCGCTACATCTCCCTCCTATCAGATACGCATATTTGCAGCCCCATTGAAAAAAAAGCCCAGTTCAGTGAGGCTGCATATATGCGTATTGATGGTGGGAAATTAAAATGCGTGATGGGCAGAAGCCAATCTGGAGGAATAGTTGTTCCTAGGCAGACTGCAGATGGCAAAATTGAAAAAAATGTTGCCCTTAGTTCTACTTTAAGAGTCTGCATTTTGGAGGGGGGGGGCGACTGTTGTTGGGGTGTGTTTGGGATCTCTGGGTGGCCATCTTGTGAACCAGAAAAGCCTAAGATAATCTGATTAGTTGAATGGCTATAAATGAAAACACTAATTTCTGGTACAGAAATTCAGTGGTATAATTTATTTTGGCGATTTGGTGATAAGTCACTCACTTAAATACTGGTAATACAGTGTAGCCATCTTCATTAGTTGATACAGAAAACCCTTCAGATAGAGCTAGAATAACCTTTTTTTTACCCGCACAATGCGATGCATGTGAAAGTAAACTGAGAGCTCCAACTTGTGGCCGAATATAGTATTTGCAAACACAGGCACAAATTCTGTAAATCCTGTAACAAGGAACATGAAGCTCTGCCTGCTGGATGCAAAATAATAATAACCTTGTGCTCAAACAAAGCACGGAGCATAAAACAGAGGAAAATAAATACTATCTTAAAACTGAACTTCACCCAAAAGGGGACATTTCACATTTGCATTCTCCTCCCATCCACTGCCACATTTGGCACTTTTTGGGGGGACGGGGGAGCAAGTACCTGATTTTGACATCACATTTACCCGTTCCCACTTCTGGTCAGACCGCCATGATGATCTGTGCAGAAGTTCGCCTCCCCCCCCCCAGCCTTCTGGGACACATCACAGGTCCCAGAAGACTGCGGGACCATTCACAAAGTGCAGCGTGGCTCGCACATGAGCAGTAGGAAACTGGTTGTGAAGCCAGAAGGCTTCACTGCCAGTTTCCCTTACTTAAAATGCCGGCGTCTGCACCCAAAGCCGATTGAAGAATTGGCTTGAGTTTGAATATCGGTGGATCCCTGGACAAGTAAAGCCTAGTACACGCAATCCGATTTTCGGACTACAGAACTTCCGTTTTTTGTTGGATGCTTGTCTCACGTTAAAAGTGAAGAGTGTACTAACATCAGAAGTGACTTAATGTTTTGCATTTTTTTTTTTGTTTCTGAGCATGTGTAGTCTCGGTCGTACAAGTTTTTTTTTTGTACGAAAACCATACTAACAGAACAAAAATCGGACTTTTCGCTGTCGTACAACAAACATTTTCTAGTCTGCACATCCAGCTTTTGTCTGAAGAAAAATAAAAATCGTCTGTCGAAAAGGAACATACCAACGGTAAGAATTTCGGCAACAGGCCTTCGAACGAAAATTCCCGTCCGAAATTGGCATTGTGTGTATAGGCTTTTAATGTCCTTATATTCAAAGACAGCATTTGAAGTATTTTTTGCTGTTGACTGTACATTTTTTTTAGGGGAATTTGGAACTCCTCTTTAATAATTGTCCTTTGAATGCTGAGGAAAAATGACACGGCAGTTGGTGTCAAATTCCTGGTCCACAATCTCTATGCGGGGAGACATGAAGCAGAAAGTGAACTACACCAGTAAAATTACAATCTTAAATTGATACTAAAGTCTCGTTTTTTTTTGTTGTTCTTAAAAATAACAAACATGTTATTTACCTTTTCGGTGTAGTGGTTTTGCACAGAACAGCCCAGATCCTCCTCTTCTCTGGTCCCTCTTTGGTGCTCCTGGCCCCTCGCTCCTGCTGAGTACCCCCACAGCAAGCAGCTTGCAAAGGGGGCACCCAAGCCGAGCTGCAGCTCTGTGTGTCCATTCAGACATGGAGCCGTGGCCCGACCACACCCTCTCTTTCCCCATTGGCTGACTGACTTTGATAGCAGCTGGAGCCAATGGTGCTACGCTGCTGTCTCAGCCAATCAGGAGAAGAGTCCCGGGCAGTCGAGACACTCCTGGACAGAGAGGGACCTCAGGTAAGTATTAGAGGGGCTAAGGGGGGGCTACTGCACATAGGTTTTTGATCTTAATGCATTCTATGCATTAAGATCAAAAACCTTCTGCCTTTACAATCATTTTAAGCTCCTTTGTTAAACTGTATCCAAGCACCACAAACTGGAAAGAAGATTTAATTCATTTGTTAATATTCAAAGCAAACACACTCATCCATTCATGTCTCAGTTCTTTATTTTATTTGGGAAATTAGTTTTAAAAACACCACCCTGTCATTTCTAGTCATGGACATCTTGAGTAAGGGCAGATGATGCATGCAGTATTTATTTCCTGGAATCCATCCACCCTTAGGCCAGGCAATGCAGGCAGGAGGGCTTGTTTAGGTGAGAAAGCCATCCCTCGCTCCCCTTCTCCTGATGAAAAAAAAAAATATGCTGGTGACGACTCCTGGGATGTATGACATATTTTGGTCTACTGTAGAAGCATAGAAAGCATTCTGGTAACTGCACATCATGCAAGTCATATGTCAAACAAATTGTAGCAGCCTTAGCTTGCTACGTCTAGGCCACACCTGAACGTGTTTCACCCCGCGCCAGGACTTAACCATGGTTATGCATGACAGGGCAAAACGCATTGGGAGAGTGGCCTAGAAGGAGCGGCCTAGATGGAGCAAGCTGAGGTTGCTACAATATGTTTGACACATGACTTGGCATCGTGGGGGGTTACCAGAATGGTTTCTATGCTTCTACAGTGTGCTCTGAGTTAAGATGGACTCACTTCCAGTCTGCACTCTTTAGCGGAACCGAACAGGACCAGGGTAACCTGAGCGGAGATAAAAAGCCGCATTTGGGTTCATCAGTTTGGCCTAGACTGGAAACCAGGAAGTAACTGAAGAAATGTTTAAAACTTTTACACCAATATAATATACCTTCCTACTAATGCTAGCAGCAGAAGGATTAAACATAGTTAATGTTGATTTAGAGAGTTCACTTTTGTGTTAAATATTTAATATCCACTAATGTAAAATGAAGGGAAGTAAGGCAAGTACCCCTGTTGGTGAAGAGCCATCCTCCCTCCCTCTGTGGCCTGCAGTGGGATGTGGGGTGATCAGGGCTGTAAGATAGTGGACCTGCTGTTGAATGTTAAGCTGCCAGCATCCTCAATATCTGAGCAGTATAGAGCAAACTCACACAGCATCAACTTCTGGGTTACCAATTTCTTCTAGGCAATATGTTTCACGGAGGACCTCTATCTTCTCAAGCCTATTAATAGGAGATCTACACTGATACTTCATAGTAAAGTTTTGACAGAGGACCAGGAGGACGAGTCTCAGTACCTAAAAGCTATCACACAGAGCCAAGAAATGCATTATTTTTTAGATTAGAATATATAATATAATACTATGATATATAATTTATAGTTGCCAGAAAAATCAGAGGGGATATTCATTATATCCTACAATTTAACCTGTTTATTAACAATTACCTTGACAACCTGTGTAACGGCTGTCTTACCATCCAACAGTGGGTCCTCTATCTTAAAGACCTGATCATCGCATATTCCACTGCAAGCCATGGAGGGAGGGAGGAGGGCTCTTCACCAACTGGGCACTTGTGCTTCCTTATGCAAATTTCATCAATTTTTACACAGATGGATATCATCCCATAATAAAGGTACTTAAGAGATCGTGGAAGTAAACATGAAGTGCAAATATAAAGTGATGTGTTGCCACATCCACATTAAAGTGCAAAAGTCCTATGATAAATCTTTTTAAAGTAGGATGTTCGTATCCAGAAGATCAGAAGAAACAGGCTCATTCACCAAGTGATGATGGAAAAAGAGATGATAGCATCAGTGCCTCCCCACACTGCAGATGTAAAGACTCTTACCAGAACCCAATGACTGCCTATCTCTAGGACAGTCTAAAAGGCAGGCAGATAGCCTCTGCGGGCATACGTTGTAAGGATGGGTCAGTCTCTTCTAGCCTGAAGCAGGTATACACATTCTTAGCCAAAACATCCAAACTCCGAATATGCACGGAACCATATGTAAGGAGGAAAAAGGACCCAAATAATGTAATATTGCCACTTTATTAAAACACATTAAGAGCACCAATTGGCTACTTACAATTCCAAGATTAAAACTCACATGTAGGATAAAAATGATAGCCGGCTGTATACACACAAACGCCCGTGCTTCTGAGTCTCTTGGGGTGCGATGTCCTCAACGCGTAGCTCTGCCTGACATGTTTCGTCATAGATTTTGAATGCACATCATGTAGCTACAAGTGTGGTCTGTAATCTCCCATTCATTTCTTCGCTATACACTGTTAGACTCTGCGGGCATACGTTGCTCTACTCCTCCCACCATCTCTATCTGCCTGCCTTTTAGACTGTCCTAGAGATAGTCATTGAGAGTTTTTACATCTGCAGTGTGGGGTGGCACTGATACTATCATCTCTTTTTCCATCATCACTTGAGCCTGTTTCTTCTGATCTTCTGGATACGAACATCCTACTTTAAAAAGATTTATCATAGAACTTTTGCACTTTGGATTTAATGTGGATGTGGCAACACATATCACTTTATATTTGCACTTTATGTTTACTTTCACTATTTACAAATAATTTGTATATTGTTATAGTTATCATTTATTGCACTAGTCAGCACTTTATAATTAATATATTGTAATTTTCGGAGTTGCGCAACTTATATTTTTAGTTTGATTGTTGCTTTATGGGTGGTATCCTAGTTAGTTGCAGCAACTCACCATATAAGATCAAGATTTTTTACAATTTTTAGCGCAGTATATTTATTAATTAATTATTCGTGGACCAGGATTTTATCACTTACCATTCCCCATCTGCTTTTCCTGAGCATTCTTGTTTTATGCTCCATTTTTAGGAGTGTTAGAAGGTTATTGCTCTCTGAGTTTTACTTGTTCTATCCACGAGACCCTCTCAAGCATTGATGAGCGGCGGTTCCTGAATTTAGGGTTATATAGTGCTAGTGCCTATTGTGGTCTGTTGCACTTGCACTATGCCATGCTTTTTGATGCAAAATAATAAATCTAAGATCTATTTGCTATGTTTCATGTTCAATTAACTAAAATCCATTTTTTTTCATTGTAAATGTTTTGGCTAGTGTTTTATGTAAATGTTTTTCTGACAAATTACAAAACCTCTACACAGTGCTGCCCTCTAGCCAATTCAGCACCACTGATCCAGTCCTGAAGCCATTCCTATATCAATGGTCAAGCAAGATGCAAGACAGTTATGTCCTCCAGCAGCAGTGCCCCATTTCCGATGCCATCTCCTGGTTAACATTAGCCAAGGAAACTAAGACAGAGATGCCCTTCAGAATTTGGCAACATGGAGCCTTTACATGGGGTAATCGCATAACCTTTTGGTAAATTCAGTTCAAAATTTGTCATTCCTTTAAAGCCAAAATATTTTGATCATTTTCTTTTCTTTTCTAAAAGGCTGCCCCCCCCAAACCAAAATGCCATCATTATGTCAAAAGGCAGCAAGCTGAACACAACACAGGAAAAAATCCTTTGCCATCAAACAGTGTTGAGGCCTAGTCATGAACACATACATTTCTCAGAGGCATGTCAATTGATAGTATGTTATGTGCTGCCAGTAGGTAATGCTCACATGTCTTCCTAAAGAAGGTCATACACAAGTGAGACAAATGAAAGGTGCATCAATAGAAAATATGTAAAACTGCTTCACAAAAGTGGGGGCAACCCTCAACATAGTGTAATGAATAACACGTGGCACTTTAAGTGCATCTTTAGAAGTCATATGTATAACAGATAAAAACAATATTTACTTTACACACTAAAGTCAGATTGAAATACAAAGGCATAAAATAGTCATTAGGTGAGACCTAAGAGAATATATGACTAACTGCAGTATGGCAGGGCAGAATATCAATGAGTCTCCCAAAGGTTGTTTCATCAGGATACACGCTACATTCTGCACATAAGTGTCACCCCATGAAAATGTCCAAAAAGAAATCTGCGAATGATAAGTACAATTAAATGTAAAAAAAACAAACAAAAAAACAAGGAAGAAGATAATAATCAAAGATGACGTACATGCAGACTCCAACCAGTAAAGCCCTCTGGGTGGAAGTGACATTTGCATTCCACCGGGAATGCAACGAACATGTAAGTTGCCCACACAACCAAAACCACACAGAGAGGGAAAAACCTGCAAAACCACAATGGGGACAGAAGGCTGCTATCAGGGCACATAAAGTAAAACCAATGGGCGAAAAAGGCTGAATAAAAAAATATATATTTAAGAGGGGGGAAGAGGGGGGACACCAACAGGCATAGGATAGAAGAAAGACAAGGGAGGGTAGGAAACAGAAAAAAATGTATATAGTAATACAAATATTTATATGCATTACATAATAACATACATTAAAGGGTAGCTCCACTTTCGTGGGGAAAAAAATAGCAAATAAAAACAAAAATAATATAGCATATACAATTGTGACACAAGCCATATTGTAATTGAATGTTATTGAAAATGACCTTTCCTTTTCAATCTGCAGTGGCTGTAATTTTCTGAAAATACAATGCAATATGGCTACCTGGAGGTGTTCTGTACACAGAATGTGTACTGACCACTCCCCAGAAACGTAATTTCCTGCTTGTGTGATTGGCTCGACAATTTTCCCAGAAGTCTGCACTAAGATACAAGTCAGATTTCAGGCATCCTCTGCAATAAAAGTGTAATTTTTGGTGAGATACACATAATAGGAACACGTCTAAAGGGATGCAGGCCCAGCAGCTTTCCTCATTAATGCTCTGCAGCTTCACAGCTGATTGACAATTATGAAACCACTTCAATTAGATCCACTCAGCACAGAGGAACAAACAGGGATTTCTTCAGAATAACAAAAGGTAGGAATCTGCAACATTTATTATAATACTTGCAATGGACCTAGATCACCCAGAGGGGAATGTTTTTTTTCTAAACAAAAGTGGAGTTACGCTTCAATATTCTCAGAGATGACACAAATATAGTTGATTAATCATATACCAAAATAAGTACAATAGAACTACTAGAACTACAAGACACTAACAAATAAAGGGATGCTACAAATTCAAAAGTCGGGTGGATAGGCAAAAAATAGACCCCCAATAATGGGGATGTATTAAGGCTAGAGTTGAGCGAACCCGAACTGTAAAGTTCGGGTTTGTTCCGGACTTTAGGGTGTCCGTGACCCGAACCTGGACATTTGAGAAAAAGTTTGGATTTTTTTTGCGCCTTTTGAATAGCTGCAGGACAGCCAATCAACAAGCGATTCACTCGTTTGCCCTTAGAAGCCATCACAGTCATGCCAACTAATGGCATGGCTGTGATTGGCCAGTGCATCATGTGACCCAGCCTCTATATAAGCTGAAGTCACGTAGTGCTGCATGTCACATCATCTCATACTAGTGTAGGGAGAGGATCCTGCTGCTGCTGTGAGGGACAGATTAGCTTTAGAAAATCATCTCATACTAGTGTAGGGAGAGGATGCTGCTGCTGCTGTGGGGGACAGATTAGCTTTAGAAAATCTGTTAAAAACAGCGATTTATTGGTGGGTGGGTGCTAGAGGAGATTTTTGTTTGCTAGAGTACATTTTGTTTGATGAGCAAAGTGCCTCATATAAAACCTAAGCAATTTTTCTGTTTGTTAGGTGGGCGTTTGCAGCCATTTTTGCAAGCACAGTGCACTTGCAGCTGCTTGCTATTTAAATACTGCTTTTACATTGCAGTTTTTTTTTTTTGTGCAAAATATTACATTTGCGGCCAGCGGTGGATTTCTTGCACAAAAATAAAAGTGCGTCTACATTGCTGGTTTAAAAAAAAAAATATTTGAAATACTACATTTGCGGCCAGAATTGCATTTCTTGCACAAAAATAAAAAGTGCGTCTACATTGCTGGTTTAAAAAAAAAGAATAATAAATAGTGCTACATAGTACATTTGCACCTTGCTGTGCATTTCTTGCACAAAATTAAAAAGTGTGTCTACATTGCCGGTTTAAAAAATAATATAAAATTGTGCTAAATAGTACAATTGCGTCCAGAATGAGGAGAGTGTCAAATAAGGGACGTGGTCGTGGTGCTGCTGGTGTTGGTGGGTTTGGTGAAACTTCTGTTGCAAGGAGAGCATGTGGTCGATGTGTGCCAGCTACACGCACAAGTGAAACACCTTCCTCAGGTGCGCGTAGCCGACAGAACCTTCAACGTTATATGGTAGGCCCGAATGCCGCTCAACGAATGGTGAGGCCAGAACAAGTACAGGCGATAGTAGATTGGGTGGCTGACAATGCCTCCAGTTCCTTCGCATTGTCTCCCACCTGGTCCCTTGCTGAAAGCTCAGAGCTGGCACCTGAACCCCATGGCCATCTGTCTTTCACCTCTGCCCCTTGTACATTTTATATGGAAAAAGTGAACCCGTGCTAGAACATTTCTGGGTTTGTCTGCAGATAGTGATCTTCTTTTTTTTTAATATGTCTCAATATTTTGGGGGCTACTCCAATTAGAAAAAAAACAAACAAACAAAAAACAGTATTGGCTACCTCCTCCTCCTCCACCGCCACTTCCACCTACACCGCCACAGTCACCGCCTCCCCAACCTCCTACTCCACATCCACCTCCTCCTCCATTTTTTATTTTTTATGTGATTTTAACTTAAAAATGATTTTGTTATTTCCCTATCCACATTTGTTTGCAGAACACTTGTCCCACTCTTACCCACATTTTGCTTCCTTTTGCATCCCTCTAGCCCTTAACAGGACAAACTCAAACTTTTTCGTGAAGTTTGGCTGAACCTGCCAAACCCGAACATCCAGGTGTCCGCTCAACTCTAATTAAGGCTACCCAGCACAAACAATAGTGACCCTGGTTTAAAGGATCAACAATAATGGATCTCAATCATAAGTATAAATAAAAAGGTCATCAGTTTGTCCCACTGAATAATAAGAGATAAAAAGTCCATATAAAAGTTTATACTTAGTAGTATCTGCAATCTCTTCCCCAGGCAGGGTCTGAGGTGCTCCCACCGATAATCATGTAAAAACAAAAAGGAAAAAAGGGGAGTAAGAAAGAGCGCCACTGTCTGAGTGTAGTATTTACAGATATCATGTAAGAATGGAGCAATAAAGTAATGCACTTACATAAATGGGCTTGGTCACTTGGAGAAGAGGACTTGATAAAAAGGACTCCCACCCGCCCCCCCCCACCCCCATAAGGCGTTGCCATGCTGAACCATACCACACCACGTGTGATCTCATCCAGGCTGTCCTGTCAGACTAGTCTTGCTTTCCTTATGGTCCATAGCAGCTGCCTTTTATAGACACACAGCCATCTACTGGGACCTGGAGAGTGAGCCGCCTGCTGGAACTGTATGACAATGCCAGTTTTACACTGAGTGAATGAGAGTGCAATATTGTATATTTATACAATTCTTGCTAATAAAATTACTACACTTGGATTGGTGAGCCCTCTTTTTTTCTTTTTTCTTGTTTTTTCCATGTTTGTTGGAGACACTGAAGGCACTGCCCCCCGTTGGACATCCTACAGATTACATGTTGATATTTGGTGAGCAAGCCCGTGTATGTGAGTACATTACCTTATTTTACTAAAAAACAGAGGGATATCACCAGAAATGTACTTTATCCTTGATAAATTTGCTCATTCTCTACCAGAAAATCTTCTTTGAAACTGAATGCAGACGACCAGACAATCATCCCAATTATACTGCCCCTTCTCTTTATCAGATTTGACTCTAAGATTGGAGAAAAAAGTAAAATGAAAAGGTAAAAAAATCCAGTAATAACTACATCTTAAAGATATTAAAAATGGGTAAAGGTTTATATTTTAGCTGAATCATTACAGGTACAGTTAACAGTGCTCTTAACTATTTAAACAAGGCTATACTCTGCACAACTGATGTCAATATCTGACTTAATAATCCAATACTTTAGCTCTTTACCACTGTTCATCATCCTCATCATACTTAACAATTGGCTGTTGATATCCTTAAAAAAATGTTACTTGTCCTTCACTCTCATTAGAAACATTGCTTTTTTTATGCAGGTTAATGTCAGCATGGTGCGGTATGGGTAATTCAATTGTTTCAGTACTGTACCATTGTCATCATCCTCATCTTACTTAGCAGCACATGACTGACCAACTGCATGGTGTTGTGTATGTGGTTTTTCAGTCAACTATTTCTTTACTGTTATTATTATTAGACGGGATTTATATGGTGCCAACCGCTTGCGCAGCGCTTTACAATGTTAGGGCAGACAGTACAGTTACAACGCAATACAATACAGGAGGAATTAGAGAGCCCTGCTTGTTAGAGCTTACAATCTAGAAGGGAGGGTCAAGTGATATAAAGGGTGATAGCTGTAGGGGTAGAGCTGATGGAGAAAATAAAAGTACACTTGTTAGGCATGGGTAGGATAGGCTTCTCTGAAGAGAAGGGTTTTCAGGGATCGTCTAAAAGCAAAAGTAGGAGACAAATCGGACAGATTAGGGTAGGGAGTTCCATAGGATGAACAAAACATACATGTGTGGCGCAGATCTAAAACAAATCCAGCTGTACTAGGAAGTCCTTATAGTCTTTAAAATAGCAGCCTTTGGCTGTGGCGAATGAGAAAGAGGAGATAAAAGGAAAGTCCACTGTGCCTTATGCAGGGAAGCAGAAGCAATCTCCGGGATATGTAAAATAAAAAAAAAATAGTGCAGGATCCTCTGAGTGTAGACTGTAAATTATATTGTAATGCACAATAATAAAAACTCACATTTTAAACTGCATTAGCAGACTCATCTTTCTAGTTGTCTTCCAGTGATGTATCCATGACACTGGTCCGCAAAAGGAGCCGTCCTGGATACATCACTGGAAGACAACTAGAACGATGAGTCTAGCTCTCATGGCCGGCAAGATGGTGGTGTGTAGAGGGAAGCCAAGAATGAGGGGTGGAACGCTTCCTGGACCGCAGCGCTGGTCAGGATGATGTCACTGGTATGCTCACGACACGTTGCCGTGTGAGTGCACCCTGGTGGTGGGAAGAGTAGCTTGAGAAAGGAGCGCGCACTCCCACCACCAGGATGTGCTTGCTTGGGCAGGGGCAGTGTGGAGTTCCTGTGGAAGCTGGAGATGGAGTGCTATAGAGGCTGTCAGAGGCCCTTGAGGGTAGCCCCCTAGTCTGGGGGGGTGACCTCAGGCCTGTTGCTCGGGTGCTGGAGGGATCCTCTCATGACACATGGATGAGACCTGTCCAGAGACACGGGAGCAAGAGTGAGGACAGCAGGAGCCAGCTAGCACGTCCAGGAGATCTCCAGGGAGAAGACAGCTGGGTGGCTGGTGAGTGTGGCAGTCTAAGAGGACTGTGTGAAGTAGCCAGGAGGTCTAGTGAAAGGGGCAGCTGCAGCCAGGCAGGCTGGCAGTGCCTGAAGAGGTGGTGCTGGGATCAGTAGCCACAGGGATGTAGCTGGACACTGGACTTTTTCTCTACACAACCAAAGGGGCCCACGGTTCCTGCTTGTAAAGGGCTTATGTTTAATCTTACTGAGTGCCTTGCCAGATTCATCAAACAGTGTTCCAACTGGGTCTGAGTTGTTTCTAAAAGCAAGTGATATGCTGGCGAATCAGGAGTAGTGTATACAGAGAGTGCATATAGTTACTGTGTCCCTGAAGAGACTTTGTTCCACTCAAGTGGGCATCCCATAACACCCCTATCCCCATTCAAGTTTATTATCCCCTTAAAAAACAAAACAAAGTAGCTGGGCTGTTTTCTATCTCAAGCAAGCCTGCGGAAATTTGGTGTGCCTGGCTGTGCGGGGTGGGGGATCCTTACTCACCAGCGGCTCCTAAGGGGGAAGCGCTACATAGCATAGAAATGATAAGCTTAAGAATAGTGCTTTCGTTTATGGATTTAAGCTAGGAATCATAAAAATACATTCCCTGTAAGTTGTTAGGTGGAGGAGGGAGACAGAGGAAAGGCAGACAGTGACTCTAGACTTCTTCCAATAATGAAGACTTTAGAGAATTTAGTAAATATCACATTTACTCTGGTCCTCTGGAAATCTATACAGTGTGACTGTTACCATGGCAGTGCAGCAAGGACAGGTTGTGGGAGCATCAATTGTGAGAGGCTTTGCTATCACTTCTCAGAACATTACTGCAAATAATATTCCTTTTCAACATATCCCCATTACAGCGACCATATACAAAGTGTGTGGAGCTAAAAGAAAAATCTAGACAAACCTGTTATATGCCTATGCAGGCCAAAGCAACAGGACTCCTCTACAGCAGCATATACTCACATATCCTTTGCCCCTAATAATAAGGCTTTTGCAGTGGGAACATGATGGTATGCACCTCCAGGACAGAATGTTTGTATTGGCAAGGGATGATTGCAGGCAAGCACCCCAAAATATCGGGGCCGGGTGGCGTGTAGTGTACTGTTGCTGGGAGGGTAATTGTTGCTGGGGTGTATATACTGTTGCTGGAGGGGTCTATTGGTGCTGGCTGCCAGGGTTGGGCAGATATATTGATGCATGGGCAAATATATTGATGCATGGGCAGATATATTGGTGGTAAGAAAATCTATTGCTGCTTGGGGGGGGGGGTCTATTGTTGTGAGGGGGTCTATATTGCTGGCAGCAGAGGATCTATTTTAACAAATTACTTAGCACTACAAAATGATGGTAGTCATGTATTCTGTAAAAGGGGCGGTATTGGGGGGGTGGGACAGCAAACGTGCTCAGAGGTAAGTAGGGGGTGGAGACAGGAGTGACTTGGGGGTTGGGTGAAAGAAATAGGGGGTGGTTTTAGATTCCCCCCACTTAAATTACTATCTTATCTGTTCCTATAATTAGCTAGTCTATCAAACCTCTGATATTAGTGATGATCATATAATAGCAATATTTGCTATAAAGATAAACACAATGCTCAAAGAAGCAAAAGGTTTTATTTATTTAGAAAGAAAGTAGAACACTAATATAGAAAACTAAAAGACTAAGGCTCCGTTCACACAGGGGCAACTTGGGCTCCGACTTATGTCACCTCAAGACGCCCCAAGTTGCTTGACATCTAAAATCCCATTTAAATGAATGGGAGCCGTCTTAATGTACGCTACTGAGTTGCTACGACTTCAAAAAAAGGTTCCTGCACGACTTCAAGGCGACTTCTATCCGATTTGTGCCCATAGAAGTCAATAGAAGTCACCTCCAAGTCGGATCCCCCATCTTAATGCAAGCGACTTTACAGTGAAAAAAATAGAAGGGCAAAGTCGTCTGACATAAGTCGTGTTGTAAGTCGTCTGAAGTTGCGTTTAAGTCGCGCTGCAATTGCCTAGCAAAGTCACGCCGAAGTCAGATCACCCATGTGTGAACGGAAAGAGTATATAAAACAAAAGAGCATAACTGATACATTACGTAACTCTGTCCTCGGTGTTCTGTATCTTAGCTGGAGCTCAATGCGAGAGAGAAGAGGGCATTCATCATTAGCCTTTGCATTTTGAAGCACACTCAGATACAACCCACACAAACACCCTCTGCCTGCCCATGTAGTCCTCTGTCCAAGGAGCTACAATTCTTATAAGGAGTAGAGATGGGCTTGGGCGTGTTTGGATCAAATCCGCCAGGAAGCCATCACTGCACACTGCCAATATTAGGCCCGTGAGGCATTTCCCGACTGGCAGCTGCAAATACACACGCTGCCTATGATTGGCGGTGTGCAGTGATGGCTTCCTGGTGGGTTAGATCCGAGCATGCCCAAGCCCATTCTTAATAAGGAGCGGTCCTTCCCAATCACCAGGACGGGGGATCACCTTCTTTCGTTGTATGAATGTCCTCATACAAGACCCATTAATGAAGGAATGATTTATGAAGGACCACTAACCCTTCCTGGCGAGGAATAATTCTTACCCGAACCCGTACGAGCCTAGATTGGGTGGTCCTTCGGTAGTGACGTGTGGCGGTTAGTATCCGTCGCACACATAAACGTCGACGGTCAGCCCTTTACGGAGTGCCCGGATTATAACCGTCACACGTCACTACCGAAGGACCGCCTAAACTAGGTTTGTGCGGGTTCGGGTAGAGATGAGGAATATTCTTAACATCGAGGAACCTGTCTCCTGATGTACCCGTCCGTCTCCCACAAACACACCCAACATAGACTCACACGAAGTTTTACGTTTCCGATTACTACTTACGGGAGAAGAGAGAGCGTAACTCGAGGTCGATTCTATGTCTTGTGGCTCCTGTCTCAATGCATTACATAGTCAATACGAGAAAACAAAAT
>BLSH010528207.1:505359-531397 GCA_018402905.1 Glandirana rugosa
ACAAACATTGTTCCCCAGCAATCTCCGTTAAATATAGGACTTCTTACAAAAGCGTATCCGAAGACTACATTACATACCGTCTCAACTGATGCTCCTCTACCCCCTCCCCGCCATACATTACATCAGAAGCCTATGCGAAAACATTCTTCAGGATATAAATTGCCTCTAACGACCCCTTGTTACAAACACACACCCTGCTGTGTAAACTGATTCTACAGCAGGACAGATGGCTCTTCGATAACCAGGTCTCAACAGTTCAGAAATATCTAATATAAAAAAGTTACACCTTCCAACATAAGCCGCTTTGTGCCTGAATGGTAGGCCATCACCCTTCTTCAGAGACTGCCTCCATGGAACAGTCCAGAAATGTCTGACCTTAAGACATGTTGTGCTTGCCAACGGGGAGAGCACCTGCTCGTATTCACCTGAGAAAAAAGCCCTGTGGAAGAACACGTGGCTCTTTCCATGCGGTAACACTATTCATTGAGTGACTGGTAGCCTACACAGGGCATGCAACTTCTGGTCTTTCTGCATCATCTGAATTAAAGTAGCCAGCCCCATAAACTTCTGCTTGAATAGTTAGTCAGTTCAAAAAATAGTACTGGGACCAGAAGCCTGCAGCTAGCTGGTGAATCGTGGAGATTTTAGACCAAGGTTCCCAGCAAAGGTACTTGTACTTTTGTACCATACTTATAAGCATAGAGTCTGGTAACATTATTATACATTTTTTTATCGTTAAGCCCACCAGGCTGAGAAAAAAAAAACTACACATCGCTGTACTAACACAAGTAATGTTAGTAAAGAGAACTCCGCAACTGTGCTATGGACACACTGATCAGTGCTCATAGCCATTGGTTGGATTGGGTTTTTCGGATGCAGGGAGCTATACACATGGGCCAAACCTCAACCAGTCCCTGCCGAACCAACTGTTTTTGGCCAATGTTTGGCCCGTGTGTACCTGGCATAACTTACAGGGGTTCTTGACACCCTGGACTCACAGAATAAGTGTTTGCACTGACAGGCATGGATAGCAACACCAGAGCTTGGAGAGAAATCGAGCCAACACCAACTGGTGGCCATAGATGGATTGAAATTTGGCCAATTCAGCAGGGACCAGCCACATGCAGTTGCATAATTCGTAAAGGTTGAAAAAAGACACTAGTCTATCTAACCAATAGAAAAAAAAACCTAATAGAAAACTTCCATATGCACAATCCCATACTTGCAGTTGATCCAGAGGAAGGTAAGAAAAAAAAACTCCAATGGGGGGAAAAAATCCTTACTGATCACCCAGAAGGTAATTTGATTTTCCCTGGATCAACTATCCTGGTGTTATTAACTGTATTGTGGGTGTAGTCTATTTGCTACATAAACAGAGCTGTGCTGCTCCAGGTGGGAATGATTGCTCCCCTCAACCTTGTGGTGCAGGTCCAGTCCGCAGCCTGGATAAGAGCCAATGGTTCAAGAAAGGTTGACCACACTCCCAGGTATTAAGCAGCGATGATTACTTTATTGAAGATAAAAAGATACTCTACATTATAAGACAGTGGTCAGCAACCTTTTCCCACATTCACCTGCTAATAAATGGTGATAATAATAATCCTAACATAGTAATAATAACAGTACAGGTTTACCTCACTTTAAGGTGCTTCACTAATACAAAGCCAGGGGGCATGTGGCTAAGGATTTGGATTTTACTGGCCCTCCCCCATCCTGACACCCAAGGATGGCTGACACCAGCCCACATAGTCTGGAGATAGGGTTCCTGTCCTCAGGGGTAATGGAGCTCATGTCCCCAGGGGTGATGGGGTCCATGTCCTCAGGTAAGAAGGGGTCCTTGTCCCCAGGTGAGAAGGGGTCCGTGTCACCGGTGGTGATGGGGTCCCTGTCATCATGGGTGAAGGGGTCCCTGATCCCAGGTGAGATGGGGTCCCTGTACCTAGGGAAGAAGAGGTCCCTGCCCCTATGGGAGAAGGGGTCCCTGTCCCTATGGGTGATGGGGTCCCTGTCCCCGAGGGTGATGGGGTCCCTGTCACCATGGGTGAAGGGGTCTCTGTCACCATGGGTGAAGGGGTCCCTAACCCCAGGTGAAATGGGGTCCCTGTCCCCAGGTGAGGTGGCGTCCCTGTCCCTAGGGGTGATGGGATCCTTGTCACCAGGGGTGATGGGGTCCCTGTCACCAGGGCTGATGGGCTCCTTGTCACCAGGGGTGAGGGGGTCCCTGTCCCCAGGGGTGATGGGATCCCTGTTCCCAGGTGAGAAGGGGTCCCTGTCCCCAGGTGAGAAGGGGTCCCTGTCCCCTCGAAGTGCTTCTCGAAGTCTCATGGCACCCTGTCTAGAATAGACTTGGGATTGGGACCTTATAAGCCACGCAGTGTATCAGACCATTCGCCTTTAGTGGTTTACCTAACAACATCTCCCCTGAGCACTTTAACACCCCATGGAAATGTAATGGCTTCTGGCTTAAACTGTTTAGTACACCAGACGAGATAGAGAGGAGGGTGGGTGAATTCTTTGCAATGCAAGATTCTATTGAACCTTTGTTACAGCAATGGGAAGCCTTTAAGGCATACCTGAGGGGTGCCCTTGTAGCTGAGATATGCAAAGTCAACCGGGGATCCTCTGCCCTGAGAGAGGAACTAGAGGCTAGAGTCATGGCCTTGGAACAGAAATTTATAGCTGATCCCTCTGATTCCACCAAGGAGGCATGGCAGTCTGCCCAATCTGCCTGGGAATGTTCTTTCTTCCTCGATGGAAAGGAAGAGGTTTTTTTCTAAACAGGCATGTTTTGAAGGGGGGGGGGGGACTGGTCATATGTTAGCAAGGATAGCAAATGCACAGCATCAGAGATGATACGGGACACTTAGTGCATTCTCCAGAAGGCATAATGCAGGTCTTAGCCAAATTCTACGAGACTTTATACCTTCTGGGTACCTCCTACACAACAGAGGAGCTGGATGTTTTATTTGCAAGGTGTTCTCTTCCCTGTTCTGAGTACGGAGCAGAGGAGGGCACTGGACGCTAACTCTTGATGAACTTCAGAAGGCGGTGAGCTTATTCCTTAACTGCAAGGCTCCAGGGGAGGACGGGATTCCCATAGAAATATATAAACAATTTTCAGATACATTGCTGCCATGTTTGCTACAGGTATTCAATGCGGCTCAGAGGGCAGGTCATTTGCCTCGCTCGATGTCAAAAGCGAACATAATTTTATTGCTTAAACCAGGCAAAGATCCGGTAGATCCTAGCTCATACAGGCCAATATCGCTTTTGCAAGGTGACGTAAAGATTCTGGTAAAGGTGTTAGCAATCAGACTGAACAAATTTATTACTTCTTTATCGCACTCTGATCAGGTGGGCTTTATGCCAAATAAGTCAACAGCAATTAACTTAAGAAGGCAATTTGTCAATATCCAATCACCGGCAGATAACGTAGATAATAGGGTGCTGATGTCTCTAGATGCCACTAAGGCGTTTGACAGCATTGACTGGACATATCTTTGGGAAGTGTTGCGGAGGTTTGGGTTTAGTCCGAATTATATAACCTGGGTCCGTCTTTTATATAGCCAGCCACAGGCGGCCATTAGGGTATTTGGTTAATTGTCTCATGCCTTTGCGTTGAGGAGGGGAACGAGACCGGGATGTCCCCTGTCGTCCCTCCTGTTTGCAATGGCCATTGAGCCTTTGGCTCTTAGAATCAGGTCCAATAACGATATAGAGGGGTTTCGGTATGGCAGCACTTATGAGAAGGGGATGCTACAGTATATGCAGATGACACCATGCTCCTTCTAGGGGACACTGACAGCTCCTTGAGAGCTGTGATGAACACTATCAGGGAATTTGGCAGATTCTCTGGACTTCTTATTAATTTGTCCAAATCAGCTCTTTTATTGCTAGATAAACAACCTGCTCAGTCAATTGCAGCGAAGGGCTTAATACCAATTACTACCTCATTTAAATATTTAGGTGTTCAGGTGACAGCAGATCCCCAGGGTCTCGGCCCCCTAATACAACGGTTTAGAGAGAGGATAAAAACATGGAACACGCTTTACCTTTCAGTAGCTGGTAAAGTTATCCTGATTAAAATGATTCTTATGCCACAACTTCTCTACTCCCTACCCAACACCCCGGTTGTTATTACCTTAAAAATCTTTAGAATTATTAACACCCTTTTCCGTGCTCTGATATGGAAAAATAAACCTCTTAGAATAAAATTAGAACATCTTCAGCGACCCAAAGACAAAGGGGATCTTGCATTGCTGAATCCCTGGTTATACTATATAGCCACCAAACTACAGTATATGTTTGGTACTCTCCCCCGATCAGAAGAGACAGACAGGGGGGAACATAGTTCCACCCAGGCCGTGTTGGAGCATACTGTAAGGAGAGGTCCCATTTTCCAAGCTTTGGAAGCCCAAGCTTTTGGCCTGCCGAATAAAAAGTACCCTACCTATGTCTTTCTCCAAAAAATCTGGAATAAGGCTAAGTACATGCAGAGGGTAACTGGATTCACAGAATTCAGCCCCATATGGAATAATAATACCTACCTGGAATTGGCTAAACTACAACATGGGGCAAAGTAGAGGGCATATGGGGTGACCCATCTTAGTCACATTTTTTCAAATGGGATATTGCTGAAGTTTGAGGCCTTACAGCAGCTGTATGAGATCCCTGCATTGATGCACATTCTATATCTCCAATTGAAACATGCAGTTAAAGCACAGAGTGATTCACCTATCTCCGACTCCCATTTTTGATCTTATTAGGGGACAGACTCCTCCAAGGGGCTCATATCACAATGTTATGCTATATTATTACAGACCAACTTGAGGCATCACCCTATGAAAGTGATAAAAATTGGGAACAGGGGGGCGTGGTCTGGCGTCGGAGAGGAATGGACGCCTGAACTCAGAGCTCCTGAGCACCGGGACCATTAAGCCACATTAGAGAGCCTTCCACCAAATGGGCAAAACTTCCAGGGAACCCTCCCCGGCACGATCGCGCTCCCCGAGGAGAACGAGCACCGGCCGCAGCATCCCGGAGCTCTTCCGCTCGCAATCACGCGAGCCCCCGGCTCCGGATCGGGCCTACCAGGCCGCTCCACGATCCTCCAGCCTGAGCCCGCCTGGAAGACAGCAAAGCGACCCCCACCACCAGCAGCCAGGCAGGACAAGGCCGCTAGCTATGGATGATCTCAGGTCAGTAGCAGAAGACATCAAAGCCTCACTGACCGCTGCCATGACCTCCGCCATTACAGACCTTAGAAGAGACATACAAGAGATGAACAACAGACTTGAAGATGTAGAAGAAACAACAGCAGTACATACCTCAGCAATCCAGCAACTTCAAGAGTCTGTACAGTCCCAAAACATCCAGCTCAGAGAAATGCAAAGACATCTAGCAGACGTGGAAAACCGGGGACGCCGACACAATATAAGGCTCAGAGGTATCCCGAGACGGTGGAACAGACCCAAATCACCCATGCGACCACTGCCATTTTTAACGACCTGCTCGGCAGACCACCTGAAACGCCAATTGAAGTCGAACGCTTACATAGAGCCCTAAAACCCAGGAGATGAGACACAGACCCCCCAAGAGACGTGATATGCTGTCTTGTTAACTTCAAATTAAAAGAAGAAATCCTTCGCAGAGCAAGAGACCGCCAATCCCTACTGTACCGCGGCACTGAAATAAGGCTCTTCCAAGACCTGTCGCCTATCACGCTTCAAAACAGAAGGATACTACGCCCGCTTCTAGACCTCCTACGTGAAAAGGGCCTCCCTGTCAACCTCTACCGGAACACACTTCCATTACAGGGAGCCTATACATAGACTCCCCTTCCGGCTCACCCCTACCCTCCTAACCCACCTTATCCCCGCAACCCCCCCCCCCCCGATTCCCTACTCCCCTTTCCTCCTCCCTAATAGTTCCCAGACCCCCACCGCTCGGGTCCGGACACCGACTCAACTCTCCAGTCTAGGCGCCAGACTACAGCACAGGAACCCGATCACACATACCCACACCAACCACCCTACACAAGACACACCTCCCCTAACAAACCCAAATCTATTAAAACAGACAAGATGCCAGACTTACGACCTCAAACCAAACACACAACTCTAAAAACTGTCTCCCTCAATGCCCAGGGTCTCAACATACCCGAGAAACGCAGCCAGGTTCTGAACCTGATGTGCAAGCTTAAAGCAGACATCGCTTTCATACAGGAAACGCATTTTATATCGCGGAAAATTCCCAAAATTACAAACCGTTCCTTTCCTACGGTATACCATGCCACTAATCCACATGCAAAAACCAAAGGAGTATCTATTCTCCTATCCAAAAACCTTGATTGGACCCCTATAGACACACACATAGATGAAGATGGGAGATATATCTTCCTGAAAGGACTCCTACAAGGCCGCCCGGTAACGCTAGCGAATATATATAGCCCCAACTCTGCCCAAGTTTCTTTCTTTAGATCTATCACACAACATCTAGCGGAATTTCAATCCGGACTTACTATTATGGGCGGCGACATTAACGTAGCATTATCACCACTACTTGACACCTCAAATGGCGCAACATCCTTACCATTCAAAGCTTTGAAGCAAATCAAACTACAACTTCAGGGTCTTCTCCTACATGATTCCTGGAGAACACTCCGCCCTACTGACAAAGACTATACGTATTATTCCTCACCCCACGACAAATATTCGAGAATAGATTACCTATTTCTTTCCCAAAAAGATCTACCATTCCTAACGGCGACGACAATTGAACCAATGGTCCTCTCGGACCATCATCCCATCTCAATGACCCTAACATTCCCAGAAACCACTCCATTCACCAAAATCTGGCGATTGGACGCCTCCCTATTGACCTCAGAAAAAGATGCCCAAGACATCAGGGAAACCATTCAGGACTATTTTAGCAGAAACGACACTCCGGACATCTCCCCACTTACACAATGGGAAGCACACAAATGCGTAGTTAGAGGTAAACTCATAGCACTAAAAGCAGCCAAACAAAAAGTCCGCCAAAAGGTCATTTCAGACCTCCTAGATAAAATTAAACTACTCGAACAGGAGCACAAAAAATCGCAAGCCCTCCAAATACTCCCAGAACTCATGACACAAAGACAGCTACTAAAAGAGGAGTTACTCCGCAAAACCAGACGACAATTCACTCTACAACAGAAACTTTTCTATGAATTTGGCAATAAAAGTGGACGATACCTAGCTAGGGCACTTCACTCCATAAAATCGAATACAACCATTCACACAATTCAGGATACCCAAGGGAAAACCCTTTCGAACACCATTGATATAGCGACCCAATTTGAAAAATACTACACCAATTTATATAACCTCCCTAATGTGCCCACAGGATATAGAGATACACAGACTCGAACAGCCACAATTACAGACTTCCTTGAAAAGCATTGTCCTAATCGAATCAATTTAGAAGACTCCCGAACACTAGAAAATCCCATTTCAATAACAGAATTCAAAACAGCTATCAAACAACTTAAAAATGGCAAGAGCCCAGGCCCAGATGGGCTATCCTCTGCATACTTCAAAACATACACGGACACACTACAACCCCATTTTCTTAGAGCTTTTAACTCTATTCCCTCCTCAACTACCCCTAAAACCAGATTACTAGAAGCTCATATAACGGTGATCCCAAAGGAAGGAAAAGACACCACCTCAACAGCTAATTACAGACCTATATCCCTTCTTAATGTAGACATTAAAATATATGCTAAAATTCTAGCCAACCGATTACTACCCCTGCTGCCGTCCCTTATTGGAAAACACCAAGTAGGTTTCATCCCTGGCAGAGAAGCCAGGGACAACACCATCAAAGCCCTAAATATTCAACATTGGCTCAAGTCGCACAATCAAAAAGGGTTCTTCCTCTCATTGGACGCGGAGAAGGCGTTTGACAGGTTGTCCTGGGATTATTTAGGTGCAGTCTTATGAAGGCTTGGCATTCGAGACTGGATGTTCAATGCAATCATGTCCCTTTATACAACCCCGTCCGCCAAAGTCAGGGTTAACGGACACCTGTCAAGCGCCTTCTCCATAACAAATGGGACGAGACAGGGGTGCCCACTGTCTCCGATTCTCTTCGTTCTGACACTCGAACCCTTCCTGAACTGCCTTCAGGCTAACAGCAATATACAAGGCATTCCCATAGCCAATCACACATACAAAATCGCAGCTTTCGCTGATGATATTTTGCTCTTCCTACAAGAACCACATACGTCCCTACCCAATCTCCTAAAAGAATTAGACCAATTTTGCCACATCTCCAACTTCAAAATTAATTATAACAAATCCCAGGCGCTAAACATATCCCTACCTGAAGAAATAGCCCTACAATGCAAACTTAATTTTCCCTTCCATTGGGCCCGAGACCACATTAAATATTTAGGGATCAATCTAACACCAAACATTTCTGATATCTTCTCCAAAAATTACCTACCCACACTGAAAACAATTGTTAGCGACCTAGATAAATGGAACAAAGCCCAATTCTCCTGGTTTGGAAGAGCCGCAATTATTAAAATGAATGTCCTTCCCCGCCTGCTCTATTTCTTCCAAACCATTCCCATCAAAATCCCGTCCTCCTTCTTCCAATCTTTTAACAGAGTGTGCTCCAGCTTTCTATGGAGACAGAAAAGGGCCAGGCTCCCTTTCAAACAACTGTCAAAACCCAAGACAAAAGGAGGTATCGGCCTCCCAGACCTTCAATGCTATTACTGGGCGAGTCACCTGGCCAGAATAGTAGACTGGTCGATACATGGACTATACAAAGACTGGGTATCCCTAGAAAACTCCTTTTCCACCCTTCCATTACAGTCCTCTCCTTGGCTTATGACATCAGACATACCCTCAACTCTCAAGTCTCACCCACTCATAAACACTACGCTTCTCTGCTTCAAAACAGCATGCAAAACACTTAAAATATCATCTATCCCAGGCCCGCTCACCTCCTTAAAACTCAACCCAGCCTTTCCTCCAGGAATGTCAGAGAATGTTCTGAAAGACATGTGGCCACATAAAGAAATACGTGCCCATCACTTCTTCCAAAATAATAAGCTATTAGATAGAACCGCTTTGCCCACAAAACATACCTCAACAACATGTCCTCTTTGGACATACTTCCAAATAAGACACCTCCTAACGTCCATTAACCGAGACCTCGCCGTCTCTCGCCCCCTGACCCCATTTGAATCTCTTTGCACGCAAGAATCACCGCAACAACATTTGATATCCACTATTTATAACATCCTCACCTCCAACTGTCCCATGAAATCTTCCAAAATATGTGCCAACTGGGAAAAGGAACTAAATATCAACTTAACAGAAGCACAATGGGAAAACATTTCCACGCTTACACACAAATCTTCTCTCAATGTCTCAACCCAAGAGAATAGCTACAAAGTGCTGTCCCGCTGGTACAGAACTCCAGTATTGCTCCATAAAATTAACCCAGCTTTGTCAAACAAATGCTGGAGATGTACAGACGAGATAGGCCACTAATCCAACCATTCTGGAACCAAGTCAGAGACCTGATAGCAGATATTTCAACATTCACGCTAGACAATACCCCAACACAATTCCTTCTCCACCTCTCAGACATTCCCAAACACCAATACCGCAAAACCCTGATCCCACCGTTAATAAATTCAGCTAAAATGTGTATCCCTCTCCATTGGGGATCAAATCACCCCCCCACTATCAAAGAATGGCTCCTACGAGTTCAGAAAACTGCAGAGATGGAGGAGCTAATTGCGATTGCCCATGATCGCCCGAGTAAATTCTCGCGTACATGGGCGTGCTGGAACCACTTTTACACCTCTGATAGATTCATGACCCTAACAGACACTCCTTAAATACCGCACACGGAAACAACGTACACATCGCAAAACACCTGAATGCCTTCTCACGAAACATACAAGCACCTAACCAACCTAACCAAGCCCCCCCTCCCCCACACAGGGGAAGAGAGAGGGTGGGTAACCCAGACCCACTCCATATCCCCCTCCTCCGTAAAAAGAAGAGGGGCACAAGAGAAGACCAACCTTCACCGAATATACACAAATTCGTCCCTTGACTGACCCGGCCGACGGACCCGAGCGTTGGGGTTCTCGACCCCCGATCCCCTCCCTCCCCCTCCCCTCTATCCCCTCTACCCGCATACCCCCTATCCCACCCACCATATCCCCCCTCACCCCACATACACCCCCATGATACTAGTCCCGCCCAGACTAGCTTGACATACTCCCACTCCCCCAAAGGCTACAATCCCTGCAATCCACACGAGACGACACGGAAAATACTCTATCGGCAATACAAGACATGAAAACAAGACCAAGATACCACGAGATTAATATACCAAACTCTCCTATTGAAATTAACGAATTGATAGTTTATTGTTGTTACAATAGGTGATCATTGATGTAACCTAAAACTTTGTGACTGAAATCTCTATGTTGGAGTTCAATATGTTCATTTGCCAAATGACACTCTGTAACCTCTAATTACATTTCAATAAACCTTATGGTAAAAAAAAAAAAAAATTGGGAACAGGAGGTTGGTCAGATGGATGGGGATCAGTGGGAGGAAGTCTTTAAGGCGATTGGAATGTGCTCCTTAAATGTTATACAGCGCCTTACCCAAATGTATATCCTCTACAGAGTATACTTTACTCCCCACAGGCTCCACCATAGGCTACCTTCTTCATATGCTGTGGAAATGTCCAAAACTGCACACGTATTAGAAGAGGATAGTTGACAAAATAAATGCAGTCTTTAATATTACTCTTCCATTAGAGCCTAGGATTTGCTTACTAGGCGTGATGGAGGAGTATGAGTGGGAACTTTTTTAAACTTTTTTACAATGTACCCGATACCCAGTCACATGGGGAGGGGCGGGATATGTTAAAGGGGGCTTCCAGATTCTGATAACCACCAGCCAGAGTTGTCGGAAAGAGGCCCTTGTCCCCATCAGAGCACCCTCCCCATGTTGAGGGCATGTGGCCTGGTATGGTCCGGGGAGGGGGGGCACTCGCTCACCCCCCCCCCATCCTGTCCTGCCAGGTTGCATGCTCGGATAAGGGTCTGGTATGGATTTTAGGGGGGAGCCCCATGACATTTTTTATAAAAATTTTGGTGTAGGGCCCCTTAAAATCCATACCAGACCTGAAGTGCCTAGTATGGATTTTGGGGGAGACCCCCGTGCCATTTTTAAATTTTGGCATGGGGTTCTCTTTAACCACTTCAATACACTGTGTTATATATACACTACACTGACTGTACTATATATTCTCCTCTGTATTATATATACTACAATGACTGCACTATATACCATGTAAACTGTATTATACAGTATCTCACAAAAGTGAGTACACCCCTTACATTTTTGTAAATATTTTATTATATCTTTTCATGTGACAACACTGAAGAAACAACACTTTGCTACAATGTAAAGTAGTGAGTGTACAGCTTGTATAACAGTGTTGATTTGCTGTCCCCTCAAAATAACTCAATTAATTGTCTAAACCACTGGCAACAGAAGTGAGTACACCCCTAAGTGAAAATGTCCAAATTGGGTCCAATTAGCCATTTTCCCTACCCGGTGTAATGTAACCCATTAGTGTTACAAGGTCTCAGGTGTGAATAGGCGGCAGGTGTGTTAAATTTGGTGTTATCACTCTCACTCTCTCATACTGGTCACTGGTAGTTCAACATGGCACCTCATGGCAAAGAACTCTCTGAGGATCTAAAAAAAGAATTGTTGCTCTACATAAAGATGGCCTAGGCTTTAAGATTGCCAAGACCCTGAAACTGAGTTGCAGCACAGTGGCCCAGACCAAACAGGAGAGGTTCCATTCAGAACAGGCCCCACCATGGTCGACCAAAGAAGTTGAGTGCACATGCTCAGCGTCATATTCGGAGGTTGTCTTTGGGAAATAGATGTTTGAGTGCTGCCAGCATTGCTACAGAGGTTGAAGGGGTGGGGGGGTCAGCCTGTCAGTGCTAAGACCATATGCAGCACACTGCATCAAATTGGTCTGCATGGCTGTCGTCCCAGAAGGAAGCCTATTCTAAAGATGATCCACAAGAAAGCCTGAAAACTATTTGCTGAAGACAAGCAGTCTAAGGACATGGATTACTGGAACCATGTCCTGTGGTCTGATGAGACCAAGTTAAACTTATTTGGTTCAGATGGTGTCAAGTGTGTGTGGCAGCAACCAGGTGAGGAGTACAAAGACAAGTGTGTCTTGCCTACAGTCAAACATAGTGGTGGGGGTTCATTGAGGGAATCATGAATGCGAACATGTACTGTGACATACTGAAGCAGAGCATGATCTCCTCCCTGTGGAGACTGGGCTGCAAGGCAGTATTCCAACATAACGACCCCAAACACACCTCCAAGATGACCATTGCCTTGCTAAAGAAGCTGAGGGTAAAGTTGATGGACTGGCCAAGCATGTCTCCAGACCTAAACCTTATTGAGCATCTGTGGGGCATCCTCGAATGGAAGTTGGAGGAGCGCAAAGTCTCTAACATCCACCAGCTCCGTGATGTTGTCATAGAGGAGTGGAAGAGGACTCTAGTGCCAACCTGTGAAGCTCTGGTGAACTCCATGCCCAAGAGGGTTAAAGCAGTGCTGGAAAAAAATGGTGGCCATACAAAATATTGATACTTTGGGCCCAATTTGGACATTTTCACTTAGGGGTGTACTAACTTTTGTTGCCAGTGGTTTAGACATTAATGGCTGTGTGTTGAGTTATTTTGAGGGGACAGTAAATTTGCACTGTTATGCAAGCTGTACACTCACTACTTTACATTGTAGTGTCATTTCTTCAGTGTTGTCACATGAAAAGATATAATAAAACATTTACAAAAATGTGAGGGGTGTACTCACTTTTGTGAGATACTGTATATATTACGGGGACTCCACTATATAAAATTGTAACCACATGCCCCAGTTAATCTGGTGCAGAAAAATTGGCCTTGGGTGTTGGTGCTGCCAGAATACTAACTCCTCACAGTTACTCTTGTTGGGTGCAGGAATGGGCCCTGCTGTAAACAATTATTTTAAAATGAAAATTACATGCCCCTGTTAAATAGGTGCAGAAAAATTGGGCCTAGAGTGTTGGTGGTGCCCTAAACCAAAAATATTGTTGGAAGCTAGCATCATCAAGATTTGGGAATAGGATAGGCACTTAGGGAGCATAGGCAGTCTTCAAGGGATCCCAGATCCCTAGGAAATTCAATCAGCTACATCAGCATCAGGGGCTTGATAGCTGCTGATCTAAGACTGATTCAATTTTATAAATGTGAGCCCATCAACGGATTAAGTGGACAGGCGCACTCTTTAACCCTTTACAAACCCTCCAGCAGCACGGAATGTCCGTTCAGAATGCACACTGGATGCAGGACAGTCCAGTAGCTTGATTGCATATTGAGCAAGTTCTGGCCAGTGGTCCATCCTCATTACCCAATAACCCAGTGGATGCTCTGTTGGAAGATCTCCAAGTCTGCTCTTGCCCCTAGATATTCTTGCACCATATAATGTTGGCAATGGTTGCTTGGCGCTGAGGACTGAAAATTTGTTTAAAGCCATCGGTCAGCCGACCACCTTCTCCACCGCTCTTCCTCTGACTGAATGAAGCCTCATAAATATGTTGTCCAGCACCAGGAAATTGTAACCTCCCAGGGTCTGGAAAGGCTTTACACAAACTTCTTCAAGACCTCCTGAAGAGGTTTCATCCTCTGCTTCCTCTGCGAAGGCAGGATGGGTTTTGCAACTTTACCCTTGTAACATGGATCAAGAAGGATTGCCAGCTAGTAATGATCACTCTCCTTGATACCACGAATCCTATGGTCCTTTCGCAGGCTTTGCAGAATCGGGGAGCTCATGCAGCGTAAGTTTGCAGAGGTATGATATTCTGAGTCCTCTGGGTCACTGAGGATGACATTGTCAGGAATTACCTCCTGCCAGCCACGTACAACTCCTTGGAATTCTGGGGACTAAAAAACATCCCCTGAACACTGCTACATGTTATCCTCTACATCCATGCTGACACAATCCTCCTCCTCTTCTTCCTGTGTGTTTGGCGGCCCCGCAGGAATGCCATCTGCATAAAGGGAGGCTTGAGAGGAAAGGAAGTCCTCCTCTTCCTCTCGCTGTTCTGCCTCTAGTGCCCTGTCCATGATTCCATGAAATGTATGCTCCAGCAGGAAGACTAGAGGGACTGGGTCACTGATGCATGCATTGTCGCTGCTCACCATCCTTGTGGTCTCCTCAAATGGTGACAGGACGGTGCATGCATCCTTGATCAGTAGCCACTGGTGTGGCGAAAACCAGCCAAGCTCCCCTGAGCCTCTCCCGGTGTCATACTCGCATAGGTACTCATTGATGTCCGTCTGCTGTGTGTGCAGCTGCTGCAGCATTTCCAATGTTGAGTTCCACCTGGTGGGCATGTCACAAATGAGGCGTTTGGTGGGCAGGTTAAATTCCCGTTGAATGTCAGCCAGCCAAGCACTGGCATTGTATGACCGCCGGAAATGACCACAGACTTTTCTGGCCTGTCTCAGATTATCTGGTAAGCCTGGGTACCTGGTCAAGAAACGCTGCACCACCAAATTCAGGACATGTGTCAAGCAAGGGACAGTGGCGGAACTACCAGGGTCGCAGCAGTCGCACTTGCGACTGGGCCCTGGCATTCCAACACTATGGGGGGGCCCAGTGCAGCGGGGTTGCTAGTCCCATGGCTCTAAGTGGAGAGCGTATCTTTCATACAGCTCAGAGCCGACAGGTCCCCCTCCATCCTCCCTCCCTCCTCCCTTTTTTGCATGGGATGACACAGCCGATCGCTCCTTCTCCCCCCCTCCCCTCTCCTGCGTGTGCTCTGCGGGAAGTCAAATGTGAAGCTAATGAGCTCATACCTCCTGCAGTACACATACAGAAGAGCAATGGGGGGAGAAGGACCAGATCGGCTATGTCATCCCGTGGAGAGAGGAAGGAGGGAGGGAGGGAGGAAGGACAGAGGGGAGAGCAGGGAGAACTGTCGGCTCTGAGCTGTATGAGAAACGCTCTCCACTCAGAGCCGTGCTGAGGATTCAGGCAGCATTAATATACACTGATAAACAAAATGCAAAAAGAGAAAAAAACCAGCGCGCTACCCTCTATGACTATCTAGATGAATGGGGTACATTTCAGTATAGCTAAATGTGATCTCACAACACAGCTGCCAACTCCTCAGGTATCACAAACACTCGTGGTTCAATAGAAACTAACAATATAGAGCGGCGCTATGTGATGCTACACCAACATAAATATAAATAAATATACAAGTATAAACACATGCAATATCATGGATATAATCCCCATGTGCTTAAAATAAATTAAATAAATTCTGAATAAATCTATAAAAGTGACTAGTGCTTCATTTAAAGTGCAACATTCTGTGCTTCCAAGCATAAAAAAAAAACTCCTCTGATGGTATTGATTCCCTTGATAAAGTCACGTGACCGTGACGCAACGCGTCGGGAGATACGTGGTGACGTTACTTTCGGGAAGTCTGTGTTTCTGTATCGTTTTTTATGTCTGTGACACGGGGACACGCTGATGATCAGAGATTTTAATGTAAGTTACTATATTTTTTTAATAAATCATTCTTTGAAATACTACACCATGAGAGGTTGTACCTGTGAGAGGCGCATCCCCAAGGGGGATTAAGATGAGCGGCCATTTGCAAATGGTGAAGGATTGGTGCACTTTACACTTTATATATATGTCTTGAAGGTGGAATACCATCAGAGGAGTTTTTCAATTTTGAACTGTGTACTCCATTTAAGGAAAACAGAGTGAAAATCCCAAGAGACTATATATGCACACTTTCCACTTTATATATTACTTGAATATGATTTGATTTATGCACTGATTGAAGCACTGTGAATATGTTATGACTTTTTTTTTATGCTTGGAAGCACAGAATGTTGCACTTTAAATGAAGCACTAGTCACTTTTATAGATTTATTCAGAATTAATTTAATTTATTTTAAGCACATTGGGATTATATCCATGATATTGCATGTGTTTATACTTGTATATTTATTTATATTTATGTTGGTGTAGCATCACATAGCGCCGCTCTATATTGTTAGTCTCTAATATACACTGATAGGCAGTGCAGATAGGAGGCATTGATGGGCACTGATGAGCAATGATCTGTGGCATGGATAGGCAGCGGGTCACTGATGGGCATTGATGGCCACTGATAGGTGGCACTGAAGGGCATTGATTAGCACTGATAGGTGGCACTAATAGGCACTCATAGGCGGCATTAATGAGCAATGTTAGGTGTCACTGATAGTTGGCGCAGATGGGCATTAATGGGCACTGATAGGCAGCACTGATAGGCAGCATTGATGAGCAAAGATAGGCGGCACTGAAATGCAGCACTGGTAGGCAGCATTGATGAGTACTGATAGGCAGCACTGATTATCAGTGTAAACAATTTACTGACATTTTTGGCAGTTAACAGCTCTCCTTTCCTTACACAGATACAGCATGGGAGGTAAGGGCTGCCGATACCGAGCAAGTCTGTTTACATGTGATCAGCTAATCACATGGTAAAGGCCTGCTGTGATTGCGCTCAATGCACATCCCAGTGGGCATACGGGAGGCAGAATTCTGGGAGGATATCCATGGACACTCTCCCAAAATTGGAAGCCAGGGGGGGGGGGGTCAGGATGGCCCATCAAGGTTTCTTGCACCGGGGCCCTGAAGGTTCTAGTTACGCCCCTGGCATGGGACATGTGTCAAGTGTTCCTGTCGAGGGCAGAGAGAAGGTTGGTGCCATTGTTGCATATAACCATTCCTGGCTCAAGCTGCCATGGCATCAACCACCTCTGAGCCTGCCCCTGCAGAGCTGACAGAATCTCTGGCCCAGTGTGGCTCCTGTCCCCTAGACAGACCGACTGAAGCACCGCATGGCATCTTTTAGCCTGACTGCTTGCATAGCCCCTTGAATGCTTAGGGAGCACTGCTGGTTCAGATGACAATTCTGCAGAAGAGGCCACAGAGGAAGAAGAGGAGGGGGTGGAGAACACAGATGTGCAGAATCCCCACCAGCTTTTTGGAGGCCTGGTGGTGCAACTAGCTCCAACATTGAACCCTGTCCTGTATCCTTCCCAGCTGCCAGCAGAGTTACCCAGTGCACCGTGAAAGAAAGGTAACTTCCCTGACCATGCCTGCTGGACCATGAGTTAGAGGTAATATGAACCTTGCTGCTGACTGCCCTGTCCAACGAGGCCAGCACATTGCTTTCCACATGACGGTAGGGAGCTGGAATGGCCTTACGTGAAAATTTATTTTTGGAACCTGCCACTGTGGTACAGCGCATTCCATAAATTCATGAAAGGCAGCAGTTGTAGTGCTAGCAATTTAGCCAAGCTAGCATTTAGATGCTGAGCATGTGGATGGCTGGGACAGTATTTTTTTTTTTTGCGGTTCAGCAACTGGGGTAGAGTAATTTGCCTGCTGAAATCAACTGGTGGTGTACTGCTAGCAGATTGGCTGCAGGTACTTGTGGCACCCATTGCTATACCTTCATTCCTCTCAGTGCAGGCTTTTGAGAGGACTGAGAGGTATAGTAGGGGTTGAGATCCCAGATGAGGAGCAAGGAGAAGTCCACCTTGTTTTATGATGTGGGTCTTTCAGGTGCTGTTGCCAATGGACTCCATGGCAGGTCGTCATATGTCTTGTCAAGCATGTGGTGCCCAAGCAGCTGCTGTTCTGGCCATGCTTGATCCACTTCAGACAGATAGCAAACAACCATGAGATCAATTGCACAAGTGTTGAAAAAAACTCACACCAATGAACTTTTCGAAGTCAGCGGGGAGTCTGCAGCGCCCTGCACCTGTGGAGCTCTGTGGTGTGATGTAATAGGGTGGCTGTCCTTAAGCTGGCCCCTGGAAGACATCCTGCCTCATTGGAGTTGTGCCTCCTCCTCCTCACTTTCCTCCTCTCTTCTCTCAGGCACCCAAGTACAGTCAGTGATCTCATCATCCCCTCCCTCTTCGTCACTCAAGCAAACTTGGCAGCATGCTGCAGCTGGGGGAACATGACTGCTAGTTTCTTGCCCTTCTGTGGCACCCCCTCACTCTAGATAGAAAACAAAAAGAAGCAGCGCTTACCCTGCAAATGTGAAAAAATATCAGTGTATCCCTTATGCAATCAAATAAATAATCTCAAAAGTCCATATAATAATCCATAAAGTTCTGGAAGTGCAAAATATATAAAATATAAACAGCAAGTAAAATAAACTTTAAACTGTCATAACAGTGCTTATTACAAGTGATAATGTGCTTCAAAGTGCTCCAAACGAAAGTCGGTGCAAGGTGCCAGAACCCCTCTTGTGACCCCACTCACCAGAAATCATGGACCCTCTACTTTTCAGTCAGATAGGCTAGATACTGGTGGGAGTGGATCTCGACCATAGCTTAGTGGCAAATCAGATGTCCAAAAAAAATGTCCAGTAAGACAGGTTCGTCCAGGCAATCTTGAATCTCCACTCTTATGTGATCCTTGGAATTCCTACACATTCAGCGCTGCCCAGGGCTATATATATATATATATATATATATATATATATACAGTATTTCGCAAAAGTGAGTACACCCCTCATATTTTTGTAAATATTTTAATCTATCTTTTCATTTGACAACACTGAAGAAATGACACTTTGCTACAATGTAAAGTAGTGAGTGTACAGCTTGTATAACAGTGAAAATTTGCTGTCCTCTCAAAATAACTCAACACACAGCCATTAATTTCTCATATTGAGAGTTGACAGCAACAGATTCCAAATGCAAAGAGCACACTTGAAATGAACTTTGGACCTTTTATCTGCTCCTTGTAAATGGGATAATGAGGGAATAACACACACCTGGCCATGGAACAGCTAAGCAGCCAATTGTCCCATTACTTTTGGTCCCTTAAAAAGTGTGAGGCACATATACAAACTGTTGTAATTCTTACACCGTTCACCTGATTTGGATATAAATACCCTCAAATTAAATCTGAAAGTCTGCAGTTAAAGCACATCTTGTTCGTTTCATTTCAAATCCATTGTGGTGGTGTATAGAGCCAAAAAGATTAGAATTGTGTATATGTCCCAATATTTATGGACCTGACTGTATATAATCTACACTGAATGCAGAATATATATTAATTCACTTCCTGCACTGACTTGTATAAAGTCTACACTGAATGCACTGTGTGTATATGTGTATATATATATACATATATATATATATTTAGCAGAGACCCTAGAGAATAAAATGACAATTGTTGCAATATTTTATGTCACACAGTGTTTTCACCGCGGCCTTTCAAATGCAAATTTTCCTTTCCTGATAGACTCCATGGCAGCATAAGTGTGGGTTAGCCCCGCCTCCATAACTATCCTATAGGACCCCTCTCCCATAAATCTTTGCTCCACGCCAGCGGCTGTGTTCCGTGACTAGCCTACTCCAGGCAGTGGGAGGGGACTCCTGCTGCCATGGAGTCTATCAGGAAAGGAAAACTATGGTAAGTATTTGATGGGAAATTTTCAGTTTTCCTGACAGACTCCATGGCAGCATAGGTGTGGGAAATACCTCGCTAGACACACGGGTGGGAGATGCTAACATGTTGATAGAAGACTAGGAAGCTGCCCTGCAATTACTTCCAGGGCAACCATTAGAAATTTGGGGCCCCTTACACAGCTTTAGACCTGGGCCCCCCCATCTCACCACCAACATTCCCCAGGGCCCACCCACTGGCCATCCCACCACATCCACCCAATGACCAGGGGTGTACACATGTTGCAGCCACAGTAGGAATTATACACCCCGTCACACTTACCAGGTGTAGCCTGCCAAGCATGACCCATTCAAGTGAATGGGGCCACTCTGCAAACACCCTGTAACTGTGTGGAATGCATGCTAGTGTGGTAAGGATCCAAGGGGTTAAAGCAGGTGGTGAAAAGGTGATAAAATGCCTCCTCACTGCCTGCTTTAGCCCCTTGGTCACTGCACAAGGTTGCTATATTTCTTTTAAGTGTAACAGGGTGTACAATTCCTGTTGCAACATGTGTGGTGGGGTGCAGTTGCAGGGTGGTAAAAAACAGGGCTCATCCATGGGGATTTTACCTCCCCAAACTGCAACTGTAAACAAGTTCTTACTGGCCTGAGCCCCCTATCATAGATGACCTTTAGGGGATGTTGTGGGAGAAGAACAGAGAGGAACGCAGTACGATGAGGACAGAGAGGGATGCCAGGGACAGAGGGATGCAGTACGAAGAGGACAGAAAGGGATGCCGGGGATAGAGAGGGACGCAGTGGGACCAGGACAGAGAGGGATGCCAAAGACAGAGAGGGACACTGTGCAGACAGGGACAAAGAAGGATGCTGTGGGAGGGATCAGAAGGGGACGCTGTGGGGGGCGGGGGTAGGACACAGGGGGACACCGTGGGGTGGGGGAGGGGAGGACACTGTGGGTGGGAGAGAGGAGGACACTGTTGGGAATGAAGGACACGGGGTCACCGTGGTGGGGGAGGACACAGGAGCACACCATGAGTGGGGGAGGGCAGGACACCATGGGGGGGTGGAGGACACAGGGGGACACCATGGGTGGGGGACACAGGGGACACCATGGGGGGAAGCAAGAGAGTATCAAAAGGCCTCCTGTGGTCCTGTTGGGGCCCCCTACATGTTTACTGGCTGCCGCTCTAATCCCCCCCCCCATGCCGGCGCTGGTGTCCCTAGACTCCTGGAAAAAAAACAGTGCAAGGGCAGCACAGCCTCACCCAATATTTGCAATAAGACCTTGTGCCGAACCACAGGTGCTGGAGGTCCCAATCTTGGACCAGTTGTGGTCCAGGGGTCCCTCTCCATGTGACCCAAGTTTGGTATTTTTATTGGCTATGGTTCGGGAGAACGGTGGTGCCCCTTACAACAGTACTGCCTGTACTCCCCTGAAGGTGGCCCTGATTATTTCGGGAGCTACATGACGCGAAGCTGCCCAAAATGTAGACCCACGCCTGGCCAGATGAGCAGTCACTACCTCCAAAGTAGCCAAGCTCTTGGTACTGTGAGTCTGATGGAAGACCTAGGCAATCTGTGTTTAATGTGATGTAAGTAAAGACCACACAAGCCATTACTGTACAGAAGCCATGTTCATTAAATAATAACCAGCAGGAACAGGAAACTCCACACAGGAAATAAGTACAACAGAGATGCACCATAGAGTTGCATTTAAAGAAACATAACATCCATAACAATCCGTGCCACATTCGCCCTAAATGAGGCACGTTCCTCTGTCCTTTCTGGCAAGAGAATGAACAGGGGTTCTGAAGCCTGATATAAGCTGTAGCTTGTAGATATTACTTTACGAAATCTGAGGGATTCCTAAAATTGAAGGAAGGCACTGCTGGAAGCCAAATCAGGATTCCCAGTTTATTAGACATGCACTTTTACAAACTAAGCCACATCATGCCCTCTCCCCCACGCAAAATTAGAACTGTAAGGTTGGCAGAACAATTTCTTGGCTCCCACAAAGACTGAGGGAACCCTAGGGAATTGAGTCAAGCGTAGGTAACAGCACCTTTCGACTGGAAAGACCGTAAGAAAGTTCTCCATGACCAGTAAACCAATCTCTGAGGCCATTATGCCAATGTGATAGCCGGGAAAGTGAACTTGACCGAGAGGCCTCTAATTGAGACAGCCCTAAAATACTCTGCTCCTATTCCCAAGGGGGAGTTTAGAACAAGAGGGAGACTCCATTAGAAAACCTTTGCTTACTCTGAGGTCTGAGCCTAGCTGCTTCCTTGAAGAAGAATTGTTGGACAGAAAGATGCCTAGACCAGAAAACCTATGAAGGCCGATACGGTTGACACTTGAACTCCGAGGGAGCTGACCGATAGAGCCAGAACTAAATCCGGCTGGAGGAAGTCTAGAATATTTAGAATTGCTAGATCACTATACGATCTGTCAGCAACAAACATGTATTGAACAATTTTGACCAGATTCCCCTGCCAACTCTGTCTGCATTCATTCTTCTAATGTTCAAGAGAGCGGAGATGACTCTGGAAGAGCAGTCGAGGACCTCCAATCTCAAGAACCAGACCGTCAGACACAGCCGTGCTGGACATGGATGTAGAATTATACTCAGTGACAGAAGGCCTGTCCTGAGGAGAAGGCGCACTGGGTTTCTGGAAGCTGAACTGTGCTAGCAAGGGGGACTATGACCTAATTGGCCGATAAGGTATCACTGCTTCTAACACTACAACCTCTGTTCGGAGTTTTCGTAGAAAACCCATGGTTGACCAGGACTGGAAGAAATGCATAGGTCCTACTGCATTCCCAATGATCCATCAGGGCATCTGCACCTGAAAACCTCTATGTGTAGAGACTATTCATTGTGGACTCTGGAATGAAAAAACGTTTTGGACTCTGGGAACATACGCCACTGAGCTGTAGGCTTGATTGTTCTGTGAGTTCCCAGGCTGTCTTTTAATGTAGGAGAACGCCGTAGTGGACTAACCTAAAAGCACTGACACTGCCTGCGTTATATGGCGAAAGGCCTCAAATCTGCTTCCTGGCTCCCACTACTGGAGAAACCCCTTGCAGAAGGCCATCTTCTCCAGCTTCCACTTGATCCTCAGATCCGTAGACACCATAGTGCCAATCATTTTAGACACTGAAAGATGCACAGGTGGGAAGAAGACAGGGCCAGGGAGTATTCAGATCCAGAACATCGAGATCCAGAGCCAAGGCAATAATTCCCAAGATTATATTGAACTGAGTCCTGAGGCCCACAAGAGACTGAGTGGGCTCTAGGTGTCTCCTTGCCAGATTCAGCAGCCAGCCAAATTTGCAGAGCATAGAAAAGACCTGAGCTCTGGGCTCCAGCAGCTGCCCTCTGTCTTGGGACGGTAGGACAAGGACCTCCACGTAACTGGGCAGGCGTATGATCCTTGTCTGATAAAGGCTATAACAACCAATAAGACCCTGAAAACACACAAGGTGATGTAGAAAGCTCAAATGGCTGGAGCTGGAGATGGTTTTGACCTACAGTGAACCGAAGGAACTTGCGGAAGTTAGCATCTTAAGTTTATTGGAAACAAGCCAGTCACCTGTCTGGACACCCTATCAGGGACAATGTTTCCATCTTGAACTTCTCCTTTGCTGAAAATTGTCTCAGGTGTGCAAGGTCTAAAACCGGCCTCCGCAAGCTGTTCCTCTTCATGACCATAAAGAGGGGCGAGCACCTGCCCTGAAAACTCTCACATTCATAGCCTGGCACAGCAGCACTTGCGACACCAGTGACTTACGTAAGGCAAGAGTATATGCTTTCTTTACCTCAGCGTGAGGAAAAATCCCTGGAAATGACTCAGAGAAAATGGATGACTTCTGATGGACCATGCATGTCCCGAAAAGCCCACTTTGACGTCCCAATAGTGTGAGGCCCGACTCCTGAGCTTCTTAGAACCCAGAGTTCAAGCTTTTAGCATACTTCTAATGGGGAGATCTGGTCTTCTCACCAGCTCTTCCTAAAATCCTGTCCTGGACTGTAAAAACATGCGACCCTCACATGCTCTGAACTTTGTTCTCTAGACTGTCTCCTTCTGGCCTAGCCAGTGCTGGTCCTGATGTAGGACCTCAACTTGCCCACTATGGCACGGATTACGGTTCTATCCAGCTTGCCAAAGAATTAAGCTCTCTAACAGGAATGTTACACCATGCCTATTAGAGGTAGGATTAGCAAGCCCAGGCCCCAGCCATAGCACTCACTTTGCTATAGCTGACAAGAGCATTAACCTTTGCACTATGCGGCTGATGTCATTTGGAGCCTTATTGTGTAAACTGACACCAGCTTCGGCTTTTGAACTACAGTTTTTCAGAAAATGCTCCTGAATACTGTGTCCACATTCTCCATTCACATTTCCATCCTTTGATATGGCCACAAGAGCCCAAGCCGATATTCGGGCTATTCACTGAATCTTCCAAGGAAGAGCGACATGCTTGTTCGCCTCATCATGGCTTCAGCAATTTAGAGAGGCAGCCTTAAATGCTTCACATTCTTAACTATGAATGGATAGAGCTTGGCCATTTTGCACAGAAGGGTGGGATGTCTTGCGACCTTGCTCCACTTATCCAATGATGTTCCCTAATTCTGTTAAGAATGTAACTTTAGAACACTCTATCTATGGCTACGTTTCCACTATTGCGCCTCCCCCAATTCGCATGATTTAGAGTGCAACCTCGATCCAACTCCAAGTGCAGCACTGATCCAACTTTACAGTCTCAGGATCAAAGTTGCATCAAAGTCTTATCAAGTAGCACAGGAACCCCCTCAAATTCGCTGTGACTCTAAGTTGCATAGATTGAAATGGGTGACATTGAAATCAATGAGCTGTGACCTGCCATGCGACCTCATAAAATTTGCATTCCGAGTCGCACGAGTGAAAATGGAGCCAGAAGGTGCTCACATAACTTCCTCTTGCTTTACATGAGAGTTTACCTTTGTTGGAACAGCTCCAGTTCTTCCTGGTCAGTGGGAGAACATGCCGCAATGGCTGTTGGACTTTGTGTGTGGCTTGCATCCCACTCTTTGAGAGGTTCTTGCACCACGTGCCTCACTAGGGATTCCATTTGCTCGAAAACACCACCGCCTGGGCTTAGCATTGCTCATACAGAGACTTGCCCTCTGGGACCAGAGTCCCGCATCCCCAGCAGGCTCCCTATTTGGAGCGGCAAACATAGCGGTGGGTGCGTAGAGGAGGATTCAGATCTTCTGCTATGAAGGCTGGACCTTGACAGTGACCTTTGACAAATAAAACTGGGGGAAAAAAAGTTGTGACCTAATGAGCTGTTTATCGTCTCGTGCCGTGTATTGTCAACCTGACCTAGAAGGGCTCACAAAAGCAAAATAGGATAGAAAGGAAATGTGGTCAAAGAACTAAAAAGAGTACCCAGGTCAGCAAGGAAAGGGAAGGGTTAAACCCCCTTCTCATACCTGCTACTGCAGGAATGGCCACACAGAGGGGCAGTGATACTTCCCCAGTCTGAAACTGCACAGAAAGACCGATAACCTGCTCAGATGATCAATCATGACAGAATCACACACAGACAGAATACAGGGATGTTAATGCAGAACATGCCCTGTGATGATTGCACACAGCACTTTGGGAAACTGCTGCAAGCTGCCTACAGAGGAATCCCCATATCCACAGTAATAACTGTAGAATGAATTTCTCCACTATAATGTCGCCACTGCCACCCACAGCGAGCATGCAGAAGTGACCCAGGAAAGCAAGGCCGGAAGAAAGAGTGGCCGCTTGGAATGCCAATGCGCTCCAGCTGCCATAGGCTTGAAGACGCCAGAGAAGAAAACAGACAAACAGAAAAAACACAAAAACTGCTGCCATGGAATATGTAATATAAAAGTATACATCACCGCACACAGAAACTTCAATCCTGCTTCTACGATTGGACCGGGCCAGGTAGGTTGAACACACCGGGCTTCTTTTCCCCATAACAGGATACACGCACCAGACTTTAACAGATAGGGCCGCCCACTTACAGCTAGGCTTTCTGGCCAGTGTGCACTCTTCAGCTGCTCACCAGGGATCCGACTTCAGTGCTACTCTGCTTTATACACTCCATACCCCGCTAACAGTTAGGGCCTATCGGAGGGATGCAACTCCTCTGGCCACTTGACCGATTCCTGATCTTGGAGGACTCTTCAGGTAGAGAACCGTCTATTTAATCCTACGGAGGAGGACAAAAAAGGAACACGGCCACTGGCGTGGGGCAAAGATTTATGGGAGAGGGGGGGGCGCATGCGCGAAGCCGATGCGAGCAGACGCGCTGACATAGGGCTCCGGTCCTGAGCGGACTTCTCCGGCGAACAAGTTACCAGCAGGTTCCTCAAAGTTACCTACCGCTCACGTGTGACCGGTCTTT
>BLSH010528207.1:534599-545734 GCA_018402905.1 Glandirana rugosa
ATCCTCTCCCTCTATTAATTAACGCTTCTCCCTGCCCTATAACCGACACTCAAATTACGGATTCATACACTACCTTACCCCAAGGGTGGACTTCCCCTCTCTCAGAACATATACGGCATAAAGTACCCCCCAATCCCTATACAAGCAGTAAACTCTAAACCAACGTAACTGTACATCCGGAACCCTTAGCACAGCTCATTCGCATGCATCCTGACGTCAGAGGGATAGAACATGGTGGTATACACCATAAAATCAGCTTATTTGCAGATGATATATTACTTTTTATGACATCTCCACATATTTCTGCCCCGAATCTTCTCTCCCTTTTACATAAGTTTGCCAGCGTCTCGGGCCTACATGTCAATGCAACCAAATCTCAAATGACGAACATATCCCTAACCCCCCATGAAATACGGCATATACAAGACTCTCTCCCCTTCAGGTGGGAACCCCATTCCATCACATACTTAGGCATTAAACTCACAGCCAATATCCCGTCCCTCTTCGCAATTAATTATCTCCCTCTCCTACAAAAAGTGTCACGATTATTGAACCAATGGTCCACACTGCCTATCTCATGGATGGGAAGAATTAACGTCATAAAAATGACCGTCCTACCCAAATTTTTGTACTTATTTAGAGTACTCCATATCCCCATACCTGCCTATTTCTTCCGCCTCCTACAAAACAAAGCAATGGCCTACATCTGGGGCCCCATAAAACCAAGAATACCTAGGCCCACTCTACATACCCACAAGCTGAGGGGAGGTCTGGGAGTTCCTAAATTTAACTCTTATTATTATGCAGCTCAGCTATCACAACTCCCAAAATTCCACGCGGCTATAGAGTCGGTAGAGGTCGACCCTATTTCGGTCGCCAACTTACTATGGTTACACCCATCAGATCGTAAACATATTACTAATCCTGTCACCAAACACTCATTGAGCATTTAGGATAAAACAAAACACAAACACAACTTACAATCTCAACACAATCCCTTACTATCCTTCCTAAAAAACCCGGCCTTTAAACCTGCCTGGGAAGCCCCAGACTCATTTCGAGCCTGGACATCCTCGGGCCTATATCGTCTCTATAACTTAATCACAGACACAGCCTTCATCCCATTTTCAACGTTATGTAACATTCACAACCTACCCCAAGCAGAGCTATTTCGCTATATACAAATTAGGGACTACTATCATCCTTACCTCAGATCAGGCTCAGCTTACTCCCAACTTTCAACATTCGAAAACCTATGTCATAAAGATCCCCATGCTAGGGGAACCATATCGGTGCTATACCGCCAAATCTGCGACACCCCTGAAAGTACCCCACCTTCCTATGTATCCAAGTGGGAATCGGACCTAAGCACCCCTTTAGAAACTCCTCCGCTTCACCCAATATTCTAGCCATAGAGACCAATGTCAAGGTCATTACAAGATGGTACCTAGTTCCCACCAGGATTGCCAAATTCGCCCCAGCCACCTCAGCTCTCTGCTTCCGAGGTTGCAATACACCAGGATCCTTCTTGCACATCTGGTGGGAATGCCCGTTAGCCCGACTTTTCTGGCAGAAGGTTTTTGACCTACTGTCTAAAATGTTTAGCCAGAGCATAACAATAGACCCAACAGTGGCACTATTAAACCTTAAACCTGAAACTTTAACTAAATCGCAATTCAAACTACTAATGCACCTTACCACTGCCGCGAAACAAACTATTGCAAAGGCATGGAAAACCCCCCACCTCATACTGCAAGAAACCATAGGTAGAATGAACAAAGCCATGCTACACTCCAAAATGCTAGCCATTGAGACGAACAAAGTCCGTAGGTTTGAAGCCCAATGGCAGCCTTGGATTGAACATTGCCTCCCCCCAGAATTCCAAGAAGACTTGTTACTACCGTTTTAATACAAGCATACCAACCTGTTCCCGATGGGTCCCTATCCTCATCGCCACACCGGTCCACCTGGTATCCATCCCCATCCCCCTCCCCCCTCCCTTCTTCTCCCTATCATTTCCCTATGCTCCCACTTTCTTTTCGCTGTTCTATACTCTGCTTCATACATGATACAGCTACTATAATCTAACTTACTGCCCTATGTTGAAATCTACTCTACCAGGGTTGGTGATCTTTTCAACCACTGCAGATCGAATGATTCAATCATGAGTAACACCTATGCAGTTGCTCCATTCATAATTTAAAAGCCACCTGAGGGCTGTTGCTTCTTGTCGGGGACAAACCTTCACCCCTATTTGTCAGGCATGTTGCCTTTCTCAACGGGCCTGGCGGCGGGGTGGGTGGGGGGACCCTGTCCTGACGGCACAGTGTGCACCCATCGGGGTGCCTCGGGGCAGGACCCCTCTCCGACCCGCCGTGTAGTCCCACTATCTATCCCGAGCCCTTGACGCCATTTGTTATTGAAGGTACTTCCCCATCTCTCAATGCTTATCCTACACCGCCCAGGTAGACACCTTAATTGTTACCTGCAAGTATGTTGTTAATCCTGTTGAAATGATATGGTTTCACCACTGTATTTGATCTGCTGTAATTATTATAAACTTCAATAAAACTCTTTGAAAATGAAAAAAAAAAAAAAAAATAAAAAAAAAAAAAAAAGATTTATGGGAGAGGGATCCTATAGGGTAGTTATAGAGGCTGAATTAAAAATAAAAGCCCACACCAAACAGTAAAGTTAGCCCATTTTTTCTGTATAATGTGAAAGATTATGTTACACCGCGAGAATCGTGAGAGAATCATGATCTTAGATGCTAAGCAACAAAATCGTGATTCTCGTTTTAGCCAGAATCGTGCAGCTGTACTGTTTGCTGTGAGGTGGAGGAGGGGAGATACGGCAGCTGGATATGCTTTAGAAGAGTCTATGTCCTTTGATAAAGCCCTGTGTACCATCAACAATTACCACTTTTTATGTGCAGCTGAGCTCCAGTATTTCATGGTGACCGGAAACCCACCAGCGCAATGAATAGGCACCGCGGGGTACACACACGTAGGCAGGAAGTGGCTGAAAAGAGGCAGCAAAAGATCAGCAGCACTGGAATACTTCTTTCACCTTTTTTTTGTATTTTTGTATTAACCGCTTCACCCCCAGAAGGATTTCCCACTGTAGGACCAGGGCACTTTATGCGATTTGGCATTGCGCCGCTTTAACTGACAATTGCGTGGTCGTGCGGCGTTGTACCTAAACAAAATTTGTGTCCTTTTTTTTCCCACAAATAGAGCTTTCTTTTGGTGGTATTTGATCCCCTCTGCTTCATTTATGATCGTTGCTATAAACAAAATAAGAGCGACAATTTTGCAAAAAAAAACAATATTTCTTACTTTTTGCTAAAATGCAAATAATAATAAAAAAAAAATATATATATATATATATATATATATATATATATATATATATATATATATATATAAAAACAAATTTATTCATCAGTTTTGGCCGATTTATATTCTTCCTCATATTTTTGATAAAAAAGAAAATCGCAATCGGCATTTATTGATTGGTTTTCGCAAAAGTTGCTGAGTTTACAAACCATGGGAATTAATTTCTGGCGTTTTTACATTATTTTTTTCTTTTTTACTGGTAATGGCGGCGATCTGCGATTTTTATCGAGACTTTGATATTGGGGCGGACATGTTGGACATTTTTGACACTTTTTTGGGACTAATGACATTTATACAGCGATCAGAAATTTAAATATCCACTGATTACTGTATAAATGTCATTGGCAGTGAAGGGGTTAACCTGCAGGGGGAGATCTAGGGGTTAACTGTGTTCCCTAGGCATGTTCTAACTGTGAGGGGGCTGGGCTACCATGGGCATAAGAGATCTAACTGATCCCATTGACAGGGATCAGTAGATCTCTTAGATGCCCACTGACAGAGCGGGGAACCGGTGTGTTTACATCGGCAGTTCCCCGTTCTTTCTCTCTGGCAGCTCATCGCGGCTCGCCGGCGGACATCGGGTCCGCCTGAGCCGCGAGCACACTCCTGCAGAGTGCAGCGGATCACTGCTTATATACGACGATTCGCAGAATAGAGCTACATTGCTGCCATATAACTACAGTACGCGGTCGGCAAGTGGTTAAAGTGTCACTAAGGCTTCATTTAGATGTGCAGTTGGGTGGTAAAAATGTGCAGTAGAGACACGTTTTTGCCATCCGCCAACACCACCCTTAAGCTCCATTAGGCAGCAGATGTGGGTGTTTCAGTCAGTCCGGATGCATTAGGCATAATAAGGTGTTTCCCCATATAACAGGTTTTTAGTGTCACTCTTTCTGGCCAGCCTGTAACCCTGATCTAACGGTGTTACGTTGGAGTTATTGATTGGCTGCTCTGCTGTGAGTAAGTTAGGGTTAGGGGACACAAATTACTTGCCTTACCCCGGGCGCTGATGACCCACACTATGCTAAAAACCCTTAGAGAAACTTACCGGTAACAAAATTTCTACGAGTCTTTCAGGACAGCACCTGGAGAGAGAGAGAGAGCGCAGCTCCACCCACTTCCTAGGAAACACTGCAGTCAATCCTTTAAAGTCCGTCCCCTTCCACCATGACCTCAGTTGTTATCGAGCACCTCCAGCCATGCTGAAATATATAAGCAAACAACATAGTAATCGCATGCCATTAACAATTACAAACCAAGGGAGGGTCGTTGGCGCTGTCCTGAAAGACTCGTAGAAATACTGTTACTGGTAAGTCTAAGGTTTTCTCACCTCGTCTTTCAGGAAAGCACCTGGAGATGACAAAAGAATACTTACTCTAGGGTGGGATCACCGCTTGCAGGACTTTCCTGCCAGACGATTGCTCTGCTGCCAAGAGCAGGTCCATCCTATAATGACGAATGAAGGTGGAAAGCCATCCATGTGGCTGCCTTGCATATTAATCTTGGGGAGGCCCCAGCTCGTTCCACCCAGGATGTTGCCACTGCTCGGGTAGAATGAGCTACTATAGGCGCAGGAGGCTCTACCCTGGAGGCCCTGTAAGCCTCCCTGATAGCCATTCTGAGCCACCTTCCAATCGTGTTTTTGGAGGCTCCATAACCCTTACGGTGCCCCGAAAATAACACAAAAAGAGAATTTGATTTTCTGAATTCCCTTGTTATCTCTATGTAGTGTAACAAACACCGAACTGGCAGTAGGCAATGGGGCTCTACTGCTAACTTTAGCAGTACTAAAAAACAAACCCTCTTGGGCCAATACGGGGCTACCAGGATTAAGGTTGTATCTTCTTCTTCCTGTAGTTTCCAAAGGAATCATTTGCACTGGGGAAAACGCTTAGCACAAGCGGAAGGTCCAGCACTGAGCTAGTGCATCTAGACCCGCTGCTTGGTCCCACCTGTTCAGAAAGAGGAAATTTGGTACCTTCACATTTGCTCGTGATGCAAAAAGGTCGACCTGGGGAACCTATCATTTATGTGTTATTATCTGGAAAACCTCCGTGCTTAGGCTCCACTCTGATTCCAATACTCTCTTCCTGCTCAGAAAGTCCACTATTTGATTTAAGCTGCCCTTCAGATGTATCGCCATTAGCCAAGTTGTCTTCTGCCCAACAAAGAATTTTGAGAGGCAAGGCTAGAAGACACCTGCTTCTTGTGCCCCCTGGTCTTGAGATGTAAGCCACTGCGGTGGCATTGTCTGACAGTACTTGAATGTGCTGGCCTTTGATGATTTCTCTGAAGGCCCACAATCCCAGAAAGACTGCTCTCAGCTCTCTCCAATTGGAGGACTTTCTTAATTCCTCTAAGACCCTGGGGCCATGTTGTTGTCGAGATGCGAAATTGTATACCACAGAAATATGATCACCTGAGAAGGAACTAAATTAGATTTTTCCTTGTTCAGGAACCAGCCCAAACTTTCTAGGTGGATCTGCGTCCTTTCAAATATCTTTGGAAAGTGACTCCTTGGAGTTGGCGAACAGAAGGAGGTCGTTGAGATATGTTACTATTGACACCCCCTTCAGCCTGAGCAGGGGCAAGGCTTCCGCCATAATCTTTCTAAAGATCCTTGGTGATCATGACAGACCGAAGGGGAGAGCCCTGAATTAGAAATGAGACACCACTCCCTTTATGTTGATCGTTAAACGCAGGTATTTGTGCAATCTTGTCTCTATGGGAACATGTAAGTATGCCTCCCTAAGATCTATCGAGGCTAGGAAGCACCCTGCCGGAAGAAGTTCTCACCGAATAGATCGTGTCCATCTGAAATTTTTTGTATCCGATGGATTTGCTGAAAAGTTTATGATCAACCGGAATCTCATGGATGGCTTTCTCACGAGGAATACATGAGAATAACTCTCCAGTCCCTCCTCCTCTCGGGGTACTGGGATGATCACCATCTGTTGAATAAATTCCTCGAGAAGGGGCGTCATCGCTAAGGATTGTTCTTGATCCTTGGGAACCTGTGTCACATACAATCTAGATGGTGGAGGTTCTGAGAACTCCAGTGCATATCCCTCTGAGATAGTTTTGAGGATAAAAATGCACTGTCCGTCTCTCTCTCCCACTGTGGAAAGAAAACCTGTAGTCATCCCCCCACAGTCGGGAGACCGTCACTGTTTTTTTTCTGGTTGACTGGGGGAAAGCACACCCATTTTACCCCAACCTCTCTGGGATCTCCAAGGTTTCTTTTGTCCTGTTTCTTAGGAATCCCAGGTTTGTTGAAAAGGATGAAACCTCTTTTTTTGTCTGTGGTGCAACCATTTTCTTTGTTGGACAGGCCTTCTTCCTATCTGCTGTTCTATCAAGAACAGCATCAAGGTTCGGGCCGAACACTAGATTCCTCTCAAAAGGAAGCCCACACATCTTTGCTTTGGAGGCTGAATCGCCCGACTGCTTTTTCATCCATAGGGCCCTCCGTGCTGAATTAATCAATGCCGAGGACCTTGCGGTCATCCTTACGGATTCCGCCGAGGCATCTGCTAGGTAACCCACTGCAAGTGTCGGTAAAGTATCCAATAAATCTTTATGAGGGGTTCCTGCCTTGATGTGGCCCTCTAGCTGTTCCAGCCTATATTCAAGATTTCTGGCTACTAACGTCAACGCCATTGCTGGTTTGAGATTTACTAGTGTAGAATCCCAAGCCTTTTTCAGCAGTATGTCAGTCCTTTTGTCCATGGAGTCTTTCAAAACCCCATGTCCTCAAAAGCCAAATTGGTATTACGTGACACTTGCAAGAAAGCTGCATCAAGCTTAGGCCTTTTATTCCATACTTGTGCGCAGTCCTCGTCAAAAGGGAATCTCCTCTTAAGAGATCTGGAGAAGAAAGTGGTTCTCTCTCAGTCCTTCCATTCTCTTTTGACAGCGTCTTTCAAGACTTTATGTACCGGGAATACCTGATGCTTCACATCGTCCATCCCTTGATACATCCTCTCATGTAGGGATAGCTGTGTTTTGCCTTCCTTGATCTTTAGCGTAGTATGGATGATTTTCAATAAATCATCCACCTCCTCCAAGGATAATTTGCATCGGGAGGTAGACTCCTGCTTCTCCTTTTCCTCCAATTTTGGGGAAGCGCTACCTTCTTCTTCGTCAGACTCGCTAAACATACTCTTTGAGGTGGATGCATGCAAACTGGATGGGGAATCTCCTCTGGGTTGCTGCGCTACAGGACGCTTGTCCAAATAGGAGTGGAATGACTGGAAAGTGTCCTCCAATTCCTACCTAAAAGACGTGAGCATCTCACTGGGCTGAGTAGAGGGCATTTTAGCCACGGTCTCTTCCCTGGCCAAATCCGCTATGCAGGACTTGCACCACGGTTTGCTCCAAGAATCTTTTCACACTGGGGCGCTTTACAGGCGCTATTTAGCTAAAAATAGCGCCTGTAAAGGGCCTCCCCATTAAACCCAGTGTGTTCTTTCACACTGGGGTGGCTCGGGGCGTTGCACTCGCGGGAGGAAAATCAAACTCCTGCATGCATGATTTTTGGGTCGGTGGAGGAGCGGTGTATACACCGTTCCTCCACTGCCCCTGCCCCTGCCCATTGGAATGAATGGGCAGCTCTTCCCTGGGGGGGTTAATAGTGCCGTGCTGCTGCCCAAATAGAGGCGCCATATCGCTGCTATTACATCGGTAGATCGCCGGTAAATTAGCGGCGGTTTACCGCTGACGCTCGGGCGGTCCCAAGGGGCCTAAGTGAGGTTTTACAAGAAGTACACCTCTTCTTGGGAGGAGGAGAAACATGCTTTTATTCCTCTTTGCTTTTAGTCTGAAAAACACCAACCACCAAAATGCACCAATAAAGTAACTATGCTCTGGTCTACACCCTAGCAGACCTACATCAAATAAAACAGTGACACAAACCCCACAGTCTCACTGCAACAACACACAGCCTCCAGAGTCTCTCTGAGGGATGTGATGCAGGCTATCCCAGCCCCCCTCCCCTCCAGGGGAGACAGGGAGGGAACAACATGGCCCAGACATACACTCAGAGGTCTCTGCCTCTCTTATCTGGGCCTGGCTGGTGCCTGTGGCTCCTGTTCCTGCCACCACCACTGGTTCCTCTGTCTCCATCTTGCAGAGTGCACAGCGGGCATCTGGAAGCTTGTTTAATTTGAAAAAATCCCAGTCTTTTCCACCTCTGCGGAACCGGAAATGTACCTGCCGAAGGTCTGCCTTCCTCCCCCTGCGTAAGCCCTAAACCCCTCCACCTGGAGAGAGCACAGCCAACCCTTGGTCCCCTGCAGTGCTTCCACCATGCCTGGAGGAAACACTACAACTGAGGCCATGGTGGAAGAGGATGGACTTTAAAGGATTGATTGCAGTGTTTCCTAGGAAGTGGGTGGAGCTGCGCTGTGTCTCTCTCCAGGTGCTGTACTGAAAGACGAAGTAAAAAAAACTGGCTCCTAACTTTTTTAGCTGGCTCCTAGATTGAAAGCAAATTTGTCAAGCCCTGCACTAAGATGAGCTTCTTAATGCCTACTCATGTCTGTCTGATTGCCCTTGCCTGTACATTCTTTAACTCTTTGATATGTTCTTTGTGAACTGGTACCAAAAACTGAACTGCTTAATTCAGATGAGGTCCTACTAATGATTTGCACGGAGACAAAATGGTGGAGTCTATATCTCTTTTAATAGAAGAAGGGATTTTGCTAGCTTTAAAAACTGCAGCTTGGCATTGCATGCTATTATTAAAGTGGTTGTCAACTCGTGACAACCACTTTAACCTACAGGTAAGCCTATAATAAGGCTTACCTGTAGGTGCCCTGAATATCTCCCAAACCTGCACGGTTCAGGAGATATGCAGGGTAAGAGATGTGCCAAAGTCATTTCGCCACATGCGCAGTGAAGAAATGACCTACGTGCCATTTCTTCACTGTGATCGTCCCGTGAGTGGCGGCTCTGGCCAGTCACAGAGCCGGAGATCACAGCCCCAGAAGGAAGAGGGGCTGAAGATGGACGCTGCCAGCACAGGGGACAGCGCTGGACGTCGCAGGCTTCGTTTGCAGGTAAGTGGCACATGCAAACTGCATGTGCCACTGCAAAGCTTAGAGGACCCCCCCATCCACACAAGCAAGGTGGGACTGAACTGAATCAGTTAATTTTATTTTTCAATCAGCCCGCTATCTGTTCAAATAAAAACCGTCCATCTTTTGTCCATAAATATGCTCATTTTTCTTTTATCAACAAAGACCATGAAACTGATTCACTGTTCATGAGGTTGTTCAAGCATTGTCATAATACTGTGGTTCACAATAGAGACTGTTCCACATAACTTAGGTGAGCCTAGTGATAAGAAAAAGACAAGAATAACAGGGGTTTTGTGTCTGCAGTATACAGCTACAGTATATAAATGCTATGCAATTACTGGAATTGGAAATTCAATTACATAGCTTAACACAATGTACACAATGGAGGTCACTTCCAAAGCTTCTGAAAACATTGTACACTAGGGTGGCATTGAATGTTTCGGTTTAGATGCACTTTTGTATAATTTTACGGAATGATGTATTCTATTCAATGTGATAAAGATGTTGCCAGTAGCAAACCCAAAAAAAGACCTTTAACCACTTGCCTACTGGGCTAGGGTGACCAGACATCCCTGGTTTCTGGGGACAGTCCCTGGATTGAGGACACTGTCCCCAGATTTGTCCCCAGATTGCAGGGCACCCACCATTGTACCTGCGTCTGTTGCACAGAATCAGGTTTCCCCTATGAAAACGAAGGTTGCGCAGGAGGGGCGGTAGAATGGTGAATGTCATTCCGAGGGAGACTGAGAGGACCTGCAATGCAGAGGGCTGGAGGGGCGGAGATTAGGAGGAGCTGAAGTGCAGTAGGCTGGAGGGGCATTGTTCCGATCTCAGCCGAGAGCCAGCCGAGAGTCAGGGGAAACAGGTTTTCTGGGGGGAAACATTACTTTGGCTCAGCACCATCTCACAAGTCCCCGCCTCCTAGTTTGGCTCCTTGGCTTTAATAGGCACCACACTTGTCCAATGTGCTGTCTATCATAGGTAGGAGCCAATCCAGGAGGCAGGACGCTGGCCTCTGTGATGATCCAGGTGGCTTTCCTCACTGATCTACTGCACTGGTAAGGCAGGCACTGGTTGGGCTGTATGGTTAGGCACTGGTAAGGCTGCATTGCTGGGCACTGGTAAGGCTGCATTGCTGGGCACTGGCAAGGCTGCATTGCTGGGCACTGGCAAGGCTGCATTGCTGGAGGGCACTGGTAAGGCTGCTTTGCTGGGCATTGAACAGGCTGCATTGATGGGTAGAGTTGAGCGAACACCTGGAAGTTCGGGTTCTGCTGGTCCGTCCGAACCTCGGGACAAAGTCCGGGTCCGGGTCCGGACGGAACCCGAACGATCGCACGGACAAAACTAAAGTTACCCCAAGCAACAGGCACGCTAGCAAGCCCAAGGCAGGCCTGGGCCTGGGCCTGAAACAGGGCTCCAAGCCTGCCTGGTCGTCTTGGGCTTGAAGGTCCACAAGCGAGTTGAGATGGGTAGTTACGTCGGACAAGTTACGGGTCGTTTCGTCGGAATGGTCACGGGAGGTCGTTACGTCGGAACGGTCACGGGTCGTTACGTCGGAACGGTCACGGGTCGTTACGTCGGAATGGTCACGGGTCGTTACGTCGGAATGGTCACGGATTGGTATGTCGGGTTGGTCACGGACGGAATGGTCACG
>BLSH010528207.1:550933-589440 GCA_018402905.1 Glandirana rugosa
CAGAGCTTGATCTGCAACTCAAAGCAGCGGTATGTGAAATCTCTAATTTCTGCTATCTGTCCTCAGAGCAACAGCACAGACAGCAGTAGTAAAGTAATCTATCTCAGGATGCAGGATCAGGTCTTAAAATGGCTAAAATCTGTCCCTCACGCCGTCAGCTACCTTTCCCTATACTAACCCAAGGAGCATGTGACTGCAGCACTGTGACTCCAGCTTATAAAGAGGCTGGGTCACATGATGCACCGGCCAATCACAGCCATGCCATTAGTAGGCATGGCTGTGATGGCTTCTAAGGGAAAACCAGTGAAACACTTGTTGATTGGCTGCCCTGCAGCTTCTCAACACGTGGAGTAAAATAGCAGAACCCCGGACCGAACCCGAACGATTTTTGAAATGTCCGGGTCCGGGTCCGTGCCACGGACACCCTAAAGTTCGGTACGGACCCGAACGTTACAGTCCGGGTTCGCTCAACACTATTGATGGGTACTAAACAGGCCGACCTGATGGACACTGAACAGGCTGCATGGATAGGCACTCAATTGATGGGCACTGAACAGGCTGAGCTTATGGGCACTGAATAGGCTGCATTGACAGGCACTGAACAGGCTGCATTGACAGGCACTGAACAGGCTGCACTGATGGGCACTGAACAGGCTGCACTGATGGGCACTGAACAGGCTGCATTGATGGGTACTGAACAGACTGAGCTGATGGGTACTGGAGAGGCTGAGCTGATGAGCACTGAAGAGGCTGAGCTGATGAGCACTGAAGAGGCTGAGCTGATGAGCACTGAAGAGGCTGAGCTGATGGGCACTGAGCAGGCTGCATTGATGGATACTGAATTGAGGGGCACTGAACAGGCTGAGCTGATGGGTACTGAACAGGCTGAGCTGATGGGCACTGAATTAATGGGCACTGAACAGGCTGAGCTTATTGGCACTGAAGAGGCTGCATTGACGGGTACTGAAGAGGCTGCATTGACGGACACTGAAGAGGCTACATTGACGGACACTGAAGAGGCTGCATTGACGGACACTGAAGAGGCTGCATTGACGGACACTGAAGAGGCTGCATTGACGGACACTGACGAGGCTGCATTGATGGACACTGACAAGGCTGCATTGATGGACACTAAAGAGGCTGCATTGATAGACACTGAACAGACCGAGCTGATGGGCACTGAACAAGCTGCATTGATGAGCACTGGTGAGGCTGTATTGATGGACACTGAACAGGCTGAGTTGATGGGCACTGAACAGGCTGTGCTGATGGGCACTGAACAGGCTGTGCTGATAGGCACTGAACAGGCTGTGCTGATGGGCACTGAACAGACAGTGCTGATGGGAACTGAACAGTCTGCATGGATAGGCACTGAATTGATAGGCACTGAACAGGCTGCATTGATGGGCACTGAACAGGCTGCATTGATGGGCACTGAACAGGCTGCATTGATGGGCACTGAACAGGCTGCATTGATGAGTACCGGTGATGCTTCATTGATGGACACTGAACAGGTTGCATTGATGGGCACTGGTGAAGCTTCATTGATGGACACTGAATAGGCTGAGCTGATGGGCACTGAACAGGATGCCTTGATGGGCACTGGTGAGGCTGCATTGATAGGCACCGATAAGGCTGCATTGCTGTGCACTGGTAAGGCTGCACTGCTGGGTACTGGTAAGGCTGTATTGTTGGGCACAGGTAAGGCTGCATTGCTGGTGGGCACTGGTCGGGCTGCATTGATGGACACTGATCCGGCTGCATTAATGGGCACTGAACAGACCGAACTAATGGGCACTGAACAGGCTGCATTGGATAGGCACTGAATTGACGGGCACTGAACAGACTGCATTGACAGGCACTGAACAGACTGCATTGACAGGCACTGAACAGGCTGCATTGATGGGCACTGAACAGGCTGCATTGATGGGCACTGAACAGGCTGCATTGATGGGCACTGAAAAGGCTGAGCTGATGGGCACTGAACAGGCCAAGCTGATGGGTACTGAACAGTCTGCATGGATAGGCACTGAATTGATGGGCACTGAACAGGCTGAGCTTATGGGCACTGAATAGGCTGCATCGGTGGGCACTGAACAGGCCGAGCTGATGGACACTGAACATGCTGAGCTGATGGGCACTGAACAGGCCGAGCTGATGGGCACTGAACAGGCAGGCTGAGCTGATGGGCACTGAACAGGCCGAGCTGATGGGCACTGAACAGTCTGCATTGATAGGCACTGAATTGATGGGCATTGGACAGGCTGAGCTTATGGGCACTGAACAGGCTGCATTGATGGGCACTGCACAGCTGAGCTGATGGGCACTGGTGAGGCTGCATTGATGGACACTGGTGAGGCTGCATTGATGGACACTGGTGAGGCTGCATTAATGGGCACTGAACAGGCTGCATTAATGGGCACTGAATAAACACAGCTGATGGGCACTGAACAGGCTGAGCTGAGGGGCACTGAGTAGGCTGCATTGATGGGAACTGAATTGATGGGCACTGAACAGGCTGAGCGGATGGGCACTGAACAGTCTGCATGGATAGGCACTGAATTGATGGGCACTGAACAGGCTGAGCTTATGGGCACTGACCAGGCTGCAATGATGGGCACTGAACAGGCCGAGCTAATGGGCACTGAACAGTCTGCATGGATAAGCACTGAATTGATGGACACTGAACAGGCTGAGCTTATGGGCACTGAACAGGCTGCATTGATGGGCACTGAACAGGCTGCATTGATGGACACTGGTGAGGCTGCATTGATGGACACTGGTGAGGCTGCATTAATTGGCACTGAACCGGCTGCATTAATGGGCACTGAACAGACACAGCTTATGGACGCTGAACAGGCTGCATTGATGGACACTGGTGAGGCTGCATTGATGGACACTGGTGAGGCTGCATTAATGGGCACTGAACAGACACAGCTTATGGACACTGACCAGGCTGCATTGATGGACACTGACCAGGCTGCATTGATGGGCACTGAACAGGCCGAGCTGATGGGCACTGAACAGTCTGCATGGATTGGCACTGAATTGATGGGCAGTGAACAGGCTGAGCTTATGGACACTAAACAGGCTGAATTGATGGGCACTGAACAGACTGCATTGACAGGCACTAAACAGGCTGAGCTGATGGACACTAATGCTGCTGGGCACTGAACAGGCTGAGCTGCTAGGCACTGAACAGCCTGAGCTGCTGGGCACTGAACAGGCTGACCAGGTGGGCACTGAACAGACACAGCTGATGGACATTGAACAGGCTGCATTGATGGGCACTGAACAGGCCGAGCTGATGGGTACTGAACAGGCCGAGCTGATGGGCACTGAAAAGGCCAAGATGATGGGCACTGAACAGGCTGAGCTGATGGGCACTGAGCAGGCATTGATGGGTACTAAAATTATTGGCACTGAACAGGCTGAGCGGGTGGGAACTGAACAATCTGCATGGATAGGCACTGAATTGATGGGCACTGAACAGGCTGAGCTTATGGGCACTGATCAGGCTGCATTGATTGGCACTGAACAGGCCAAGCTGATGGGCACTGAACAGTCTGCATGGATAGGCACTGAATTGATGGGCACTGAACAGGCAGAGCTTATGGGCACTGAACAGGCTGCATTGATGGTCACTGACCAGGCTGCATTGATGGGCACTGAACAGGCCGAGCTGATGGGCACTGAACAGTCTGCATGGATTGGCACTGAATTGATGGGCAGTGAACAGGCTGAGCTGCTGGGCACTGAACAGGCTGAGCTGCTGGGCAGTGAACAGGCTGAGCTGCTGGGCACTGAACAGGCTGAGCTTCTGGGCACTGAACAGGCTGAGCTTCTGGGCACTGAACAGGCTGAGCTGCTGGGCACTGAGCAGGCTGAGCTGCTGGGCACTGAGCAGGCTGAGCTGCAGGGCACTGAGCAGGCTGAGCTGCTGGGCACTGAACAGGCTGAACGGATGGACACTGAAAAGGCTAAACGGATGGGCACTGAACAGGCTGAACGGATGGGCACTGAGCAGACTGAACGGATAGGCACTGGTGAGGCTGCATTGATGGGCACTGGTGAGGCTGCATTGATGGGCAATGGTGAGGCTGCATTGATGGGCACTGAACAGGCTGAACTGATGGGCATTGAACAGGCAGAACTGATGGACATTGAACAGGCTGTATTGATGGGCACTGACCAGGCTGCATTGATGGGCACGGGTGAGGCTGAACTGATGGGTACTGAACAGGCCGAGCTGATGGGCACTGAACAGTCTGCATGGATTGGCACTGAATTGATGGGCAGTGAACAAACTGAGCTGCTGGGCACTGAACAAGCCGAGCTGCTGGGCACTGAACAGTCTGCATGGATTGGCACTGAATTGATGGGCAGTGAACAGGCTGAGCTGCTGGGCACTGAACAGACTGAGCTGCTGGGCACTGAACAGGCTGAGCTGCTGGGCACTGAACAGGCTGAGCTGCTGGGCACTGAACAGGCCGAGCTGCTGGGCACTGAACAGGCTGAATGAATGGGCACTGAACAGGCTGAACGGATGGGCACTGAACAGACTGAACGGATAGGCACTGAACAGACTGAACGGATAGACACTGGTGAGGCTGCATTGATGGGCACTGGTGAGGCTGCATTGATGGGCAATGGTGAGGCTGCATTGATGGGCACTGAACAGGCTGAACTGATGGGCATTGAACAGGCAGAACTGATGGGCACTGACCAGGCTGCATTGATGGGCACTGACCAGGCTGCATTGATGGGCACGGGTGAGGCTGAACTGATGGGTACTGAACAGGCCGAGCTGATGGGCACTGAACAGTCTGCATGGATTGGCACTGAATTGATGGGCAGTGAACAGGCTGAGCTGCTGGGCACTGAACAGACTGAGCTGCTGGGCACTGAACAGGCTGAGCTGCTGGGCACTGAACAGGCTGAGCTGCTGGGCACTGAACAGGCTGAGCTGCTGGGCACTGAACAGGCCGAGCTGCTGGGCACTGAACAGGCTGAATGGATGGGCACTGAACAGGCTGAACGGATGGGCACTGCACAGGCTGAACGGATGGGCACTGGTGAGGCTGCATTGATGGGCACTGGTGAGGCTGCATTGATGGGTACTAATGAGGCTGCATTGATGGGCACTAATGAGGCTGCATTGATGGGCACTGAACAGGCTGAACTGATGGGCATTGAACAGGCTGAACTGATGGACACTGAACAGGCTGCATTGATGGGCACTGGTGAGGCTGAACTGATGGGCATTGAACAGGCTGCAGTGATGGGAACTGGTGAGGCTTCATTAATGGGCACTAAACAGGCTGAGCTGATGGGCACTGAACAGGCTGCATTGATGGACACTAATGAGGCTGCATTGATGGACACTAATGAGGCTGCATTGATGGAAACTAATTAGGCTGCATTAATGGGCACTGAACAGGCTGAGCTGATGGGAACAGAACAGGCTGAGCTGATGGGCACTTAACTTGTGTTGGACCTCTCTATGTGGCCAGGCTGTGAAAACGTCTCACACATGTGGTATCGCCATACTCGGGGCAAGTAGCAGAATGTATTTTGGAGTGTAATTGGAAGTATACATATGCTGTGTGTGAGAAATAACTTGTTGTTATGACAATTTTGTGCAAAAAAAAATAATAATTTCTTAAATTTCCCAAGAATTATGGGAAAAAAGTACAACTTCAAAAAACTTGCCATGCCTCTTGCTAAATACCTTGGAATGTCTACTTTTCAAAAGGGGGTAATTTGGGAGGTATTTGTACATTCCTGACATTTCAGGGCCTCAAGAAATGAGATAGGCCATCAGTGCATCAGGTGTGATCAATTTTCAATGATTGGCACCATAGCTTGTAGTATTAGTGCGGGAATCCCCGCGCCACAGCTTATGTGAACTGGTCAGCAGCTGCTGTTATAGCCTCACCTAGGTGAGGGATGGAGTAATATATAATGAGTGACAGCGCTTGCTAATGTGGGAATGTTATGCAGTTGGTGTATGAAAAAACCTCTCCTGAGTGTTATTAACAAAATAAATATTAAATACCCACAGTTCAATAATGAAGTGCAGTATTAAATCAAAACATTCATATCCCTTAGTGCTATGTCATCCTACTGTCCGATTCCAATAGGAGTATATAGTGCACTCAAATCTGATTACAATGCATTCCCGTGCTCAAAGTGACTTATTGCTATTGATGCTCCAAAATAAGACCATATATAGAAACACAAGAATACAAGGACCGGTATAAACAACTAAAAGAATTTCTAGATAAACTAGATAGAGACACGCAACATAAGAAAATCAAAAAATACCAAAGAGACATAGGAGACTACAATAATAAATTAGTTTACAAATGGCAAGAAAATAGAGAGAGGGAGGGAGAAGGGATCTCATCTAGAGCTTCCTCGGTTGAAAGGGAAGAATCTACAAACACCACCAGCCTCATTACCCAATCGCATCCTAATCCACCCACAAAAGGCCCAACCCCCAAACGAGTGGATATAAAAACACCCAGAGTAAAGGGAGTAAAACCGCACCAGGAACAAGACCCTAATCCTCCTTACAATCAAGGATCACAGTACCGGTTACCGGTATATAATAGATACCAACCCCTGGAACATACCCCGCACAGGGGACAGTATCAAAATGGGTACATGGAACCCACAAGGAGGGATTTTCCCAGGAGAGATCAGGGGCAATCCCCAGGTTACCACCCATATTACCAAGGATTCAGAGGAAGGGCAAGGAACAACAGGGGAAGGGGAAGGGGCGGGTGGGGGAGGAATTGGCAGGAGCAGTACTCACCACCAAGAAGGTCAAGAGAGGTGGGAAGAGACGAAGAGGATGCAGGGGGGGGCCACGGCCAAAAGGAAAAGAGAAAATTAGGGCAAGGCATATTCAACCTTAGCTCGGCCACCTTTACAGAAAGTGAGTTAAAAGTCTTGGACTTAGGTCTAAAGTTTGCACCCCAAAAAAACATAGATGAATTCACCACATACATAGATTTACAAAAATATATTCGCAAATTACATCTTAAAAAATATTTTATGGATAAAGAGAAAGGAGACCAATCAGAAAAAACAGAAAACAAATTCCAGCATAGTGGGCTTAAAAATAATTCAATATTTAATCCCAAAAATGGCAGTAGTCATTATATAGAAACCTTCAAAAACATGGTTGAACAAGATTTAAAAACTCTTAAACATAAAAAGTTAAGACAGATAAAAGGGAATGGGCAAGTATGGAAAGGAATAAAGGAGTTGGAAGAGAGAAAACAAATAGTAATACGTCCATCTGATAAGGGGGGATAGTTGTTTTAAACCTAGAAGTCTATCAAAAGGAATGAAATAGATTAATAAAAGATATCACTACATATGAAAAATTGGATAGGAACCCCATTAAAAAATATAGAAATTAATATAAAAAATTGTTAAAGGGTGCCCACAAAAAAGGTATCCTTAATAGCAAGGAATATAAATATTTGATGCCTGGAGCCCCAAGAGTACCTATTATTTATCAGGTCCCGAAAATACACAAACATCTAACCCAGCCCCCAGGAAGGCCCATTATAAATGGGATTAACTCCCTATTCTCTAGATTGGGAGAGTACCTGGATATCTACTTTCAACCATTGGCACAATCCTATCCAGCATATTTAAGGGATAGTAAACACCTCATCCAGATACTAGAAGATATAACAGTGGACGAGCAGATTATCCTGGTTATGGTGGATGTGGAATCCCTCTACACCAACATTAATCAGGATGATGCATTAAGAGCGGTAAAATGGGCATTGCAAGAGTCCAATGCACTGGCAATAGAACAGCAGCAATTTCTAATAGAAGCCCTGGAAATGGCAATGGCAAGAAATTATTTTTGGCACGATGGGGAATACCACAGGCAGCACAGGGGGGTTGATATGGGAGCAAAATATGCACCCAGTGTGGCCAATATCTTCCTCAGCCATTGGGAACAAGAAGACATTTTTGGAAAACAAAGACCCCAACTTCATCTATATAGGCAATATATAGATGATATAATAATTATGTGGAAGGGCACAGAAGAAACTCTAAAAAGCTTCCTGGAAGAAATCAATGTGAATGCCTATAATATCAAATTCACCGGGACGTGGAATATGAATGAAATTGATTTTCTTTATTTGACCATCTATAAAAAAGAGAATACCTTGCATACAAAAACCCACTTCAAAACTACGGATAGAAATGGGTTTATACCGATACATAGCTGCCACCATCCAAACTGGTTGAGGGCCATACCCAAAGGACAACTCACCAGGATCAGACGCAATTGCACTGAGAAAGGGGTGTTTGAACAACAGGCTAACTTAATTATGGATAGATTTAGTGATAAAGGTTATAACAGATCACAAATGGAGAAAGTAAAGAATAATATCTTAAAAGGGAACCGAAAAGAACTTATAAAAGGAAAAAAGATATTGACAGATCAAAAAAAGCCCAACTTACCTTTTATAATGCAATATAACACACAATACAGAGAAATAGAAAAAATATTTAAAAAGTATTGGCACATACTACTGGGGGACAATAAACTGAAAGATATCTTGCCTACTGTACCTAAATTTATCTATAGAAGAAATATTAACCTTTAGGGATCGTATTGTCCATAACATACCTAATCCTCCACATAAGCCAACCATGTTTGGAAATTTGAAGGGTTTCTACTATTGTGGAAAATGTGTGGCATGTGGAGTGGTTAAAAGGAGGGCTAGGAAAGTCACCAATTTCCACTCTACTGTCACACAAACCACATATGATATCAAGAAACTCATCACGTGCCACAGTACACATGGTACTTACCTAGTGACCTGCCCATGTAACAAACAGTACATAGGCCGCACTACCAGAAAATTGGCAGTCAGGATGAGAGAACATGTGTACAACATAAAAAAGGGGTTTAAGAATCACAGCTTCTCAAACCATTTCAGAACCCACCACCATAGGGACCCTAGCCTATAGACGTTCTGCGGAATAGACGAAATAGAACCCCATTGGAGGGGATCGGACATGAGGAAAGAGGTATCAAAAAATGTAACACATTGGATACATGAGATGGCCACATTACATCCCCAGGGGATGAATATTGATATTGATTTAAATTGTTTTCTGACTAATTATTAATTTGTAAATGTATGTGGTGCCTGGGGGTTTGCATTACTCAAAATGTAATATTTACCTGGTTTTAAGCATTCATCAGAATCAAATTTCAATTTTATCCTTATTTTTATTTTCTATTTATTTTTATGTATTTTTATTTTTTTAATTTTATTTTTATTTTTATTTATTTTTATCTTTATCTTTATCTTTATTTTTATTTATTTTAATTTTAATTTTATTTTTATTTTCATCATCATTTGTAATTTTATTTTTATTTATTATTATTTTTCTTATTTTTCTCATTTCCTTTTTCATTTTTATTTTTGATTTATTTTTCCCATACAATTCCTTTTTAGCAAACATAATTTTGTGAACTTGTAATGATCAGCACATTTTTTATAATTAATGAATATAATTTTAAACAAAGCAATTTTAATAAAGTTTGATACATATCATATATTTGTATAATATACACAAAGGATATCAGGCCATTTAGTAATCCAAAGGAAACAGGAAGAGTTTTCTTTCTCTTCCCTCTACCATATACCGGAGCAAGACAATAGCAAAGCCACAGAGCGAACAGGAGGAAGGACGCATACCCACGGTCGGGTGAGAGACCGCAAGCGTGCATTGACTCCTCCAAGTCATACGACTGTGAGGGTCAATAGGATCTGGTAAACAGGGCAGCCTTACTTTACATTTGCACAAGGTGATGGCACGAGCACAAGCACTTTGACAATATTTGGAACATTGATCGGGATGATTATGCAATAGCACCAAGTCACTTTGAGCACTGGAATATATTATACATTGGACTTTATTGCACTTTAATTACTACTGAAGTGGATAGTATGAACAGAAAATTTTGAATTTATCATTTGCACTTTATATTAGTGTGTTACACATCATATAATGCTTATTTTGGAGCATCAATAGCAATAAGTCACTTTGAGCACGGGAATGCATTGTAATCAGATTTGAGTGCATTATATACTCCTATTGGAATCAGACAGTAGGATGCTATAGCACTAAGGGATATGAATGTTTTGATTCAATACTGCACTTCATTATTGAACTGTGGGTATTTAATATTTATTTTGTTAATAACACTCAGGAGAAGTTTTTTCATACATCAACTGCATAACATTCCCACATTAGCAACCATAGCTTGTAGACTCTATAACTTTCACACAGACCAAATAATATACACTTATTTGGGTTATTTTTACTAAAGATAGGTAACAGTATAGGTTTTGGCCCAAATTTATGAACTTAAATGACTTATTTGCAAAATTTTATCACAGAAATTAAAAAAAAGTGTTTTTTTTCAAAATTTTTCGCAATTTTTTTCACTTCTGTCACAAAAAATAAAAAACCCAGAGGTTCTTAAATACCACCAAAAGAAATCTCTATTTGTGTGAAAAAAATGGTAAAAATTTTGTTTGGGTACAGTGTAGCATGTGAGAGTAATTGTCATTCAAAGTGTGAGAGCGCTGAAAGCTGAAAATTGGTCTGGGCAGGAAGGGGGTATAAACGTCCTGTATTGAAGTGATTAATGGATGAGCTGATGGACACTGGTGAGGCTGCACTGATGGGCACTGGTGAGTATAATACACTCTTCAAATGTGCTTTAAAATGCATGTTTTTCCCTTTTTATGAACAAGAAAATAATGGCGTTATGCGGTTGGGCTGGTATATTAATGCTATGGGGCAGGTATGAAATGATTTCCAGAAATAACTATATATATATATATCATACAATCATTACATAAACACATACCATATACACTGCATATACTGTATCATTTGAGGAAAATAGGCTTATAAAATAGTTTACTATTTGCCAATAATAAAAATAAAAATATGTCCCTGGATTTCATTTAAAATATCTGGTCACCTTATACTGGGCGCTTATACCCCCTTCCTGCCCAGGCTAATTTTCAGCTTTCAGCGCTGTTGCAATTTGAATGACAATTGCGCGGTCATGCTACACTGTACCCATGTGAATTTTTTATAATTTTATTCACACAAATAGAACTTTCTTTTGGTTGTAATTAATCAATACAGAGGTTTTTATACTTTGCTAAACAAACAAAAAAAGACAAAAAAACAGTTTTCATAAAGTGATATTGGGGGTGTTTAGCTCAGTGGTAGATACATTTTGTAACGTCCTAAACCCGAAGTTGGCTGTGAAAAACGCAACGCCCTAAACAAAGTTAAAGTTCATAAACGCATGGATTGCCCACACAGGGGTTCTTCTCCAGCAGAAATACAGCAAACGAAAAATGCCAAGCCATCTGGCTCTCAAGGTTCACTTAGCCTTTTTCGCAGTACCATGCTGTGCAGGCCCACTCCTGGCCTCTAGGAAGGGGCTCTCCTGACACTCCAAGCTTTCACACTCCTCCGAGACTCAAGGTCCCCAGGACTCTCTCTTCCAGTTGTCTCAGCTATAGTCCCCCAGACTCTCTCAGCTGGCCCAACTCTCTCAGTCCACTGACCTTCAACCTCTCCCACATGGTGTACCGTCTCAAGGATATTGACTTGGTTCCTAAACAGGAATACACTTTTCTATTGGCTGCAGCAACTCCACCTCCCCTGAGCTATATTCAGATCTGCCTAATAATGAGTGTGTGCACCTGGACAAACACACACACACAATCTGCAGAACTTCTGGAAAGACTGAAGACTCCATCCCTCCCATTGCTCTTTGAAGTTTTTAAGTTTCCAGCCCCAATCCAGACTTACAAAATCCAGAGAAAACTTAAAACATAGTTTTCTCTGCTCACAAATCTTCTGCTGGAACTTCTCAAACTGCCTCTTTGAGAGTCCTGTGTCCATTTTAGGCTGGATTCACACCAGTCCAGTGTGAACTCCAGCCTGTTTGCTGCTGAGAACAAATGGAGCCGCCGTTCGGCGGCTCATGTCCGTTCTCACAGTGCAGCAGCTGCCCGGGGACAGTGCTGAACACATCTGCGGGACAGATGCTTTCCCATTGAACTTAATAGGCTGGGAATTCACACTGCATTGCACTGCACCTATATGAACCTGACACATTGAAAACTGATAGGTGGCACTGATGACTCAGTAAGCCACCTGTCTGTTATAATGTGTGTATTGTATTGTAAGTCTAGTGTGACTTCTAAGTCTTTTAATCCATTGTTACTTGTGCTAATTGACTCAGCTCTGGTCTTCTGATCTAAGAGACAGTACGTCTGGCCTTGAAGATCACCTAGGCTGGTTAAAGGATTAGATAATTAGTTAATGTTATTTATGTTTATTGTTAGGGTCATTTGAGCAGGAGGGGGGAATGTATTTCTCAAATGTATATATACTGTGTTGTTTGGTCAAATAATAAAGTCAGTTCCTACAAGCTAGTGTCATAGTTGTGCAGGTGGCTATAACATCTGATCTCTGATGTTCAGACTGAAGGAAGCGGTATTCTGACGGAAGTACTCAAGCGGAGTGGGTGGAGTGAGTCAGTTCCGTGACATTTGTTTAACAGCAGTGGGATGCTTCCTGCAGTCTGGGACATCCAAACCTCCACCGGGATCCAAGGTTCGGATAGCAAGAGAGGAGAGATACAGATAACAGCTGCCATGGAATAAGAATTTGGAAGGAGGTTGCGAGAGATGCAAATACAGCACAGAGGGCCAGTATCAGAGCAGGTCTTGCTGGGATGGTATGATTCTATCCACTGGGAACTCTGTAAGGAAACGCTAGCCCGTGAGCAGCGCCACCAGGGAAAAATTCTCTCCTCTTTTCAGGAAAGGTACTGGTCGCAGTACAAAGTGCAAATGGTATTTTTGGGGAGACAACTGCACAAGGAATGGAAAGCTGAATTAAGCAGGCTGGTCCATGCTGAGATGCGGTTGGATGAGAGCTACAGAGCCCTCCGCTGGTATGTAACCCAAGTGTGCCCATGGACAGCGGATGACAGCCCAACAGAAGGCTTTGGCTATGGCAGCCTGGGGCTGTTATTAGAGAGGCTGTCCGAGGAACCCTGAATTTGGGAGTGATTTGGAGTGGCGTTTGGAGGAAATTTTGGAATACAGAGAACGGATGCTGAATGTCTCTGAACTTTTCTGGGCACAGAAAGATTTGGAGTTTCTGGCCAATCAGGAATGGGAGCTGGAGATTGCCTACAGACAGCTGCTAGATTCTACTCAGCAGCAGGTTTAGGCTCCCTTTGCCCGGGACTATCAGGAAATACCAACTGTCAACTCTGAAATCCTGGCTGAAGAGTCTACTGTGTTGTTTGGACAAATAAAGTCAGTCCATGTTCTTACAAGCTAGTGTCGTAGTTGTATGGGCTGCTATAACATCTGATCTCTGATGTTCAGACTGAAGGAAGCAGTATTCTGACGGAAGTACTCAAGCGGAGTGGGTCAGTTCCGTGACAGGTGTGAACCCAACCTTACATTCATTTTCCCAGCGACAGGGGCTCTGACTCCCACAATAGTTTGTTGTAAAATTTTTCAAACAGGTAATTCTCCTTCATTGATGTTCGCTGATGAGGCTGAGACAGGAGAGTAAAAGATAATGGTGAGTATGGCGCTGCCCAAAAACTGGGTATTGGGGGTAAAGGATGTGCAAAAAATGGTAAGTTGATATGTGTTATAAAGTGCAATATGCAATGACAATCAATATGTGCCACCAATTAAAAAGTAAAGTAAAAGTGCAGTGTGCTATATAATCAGTGGATGTCACCATATGCAGAGTACTTAAATACAAGTATAAAGTGCCACAAAAATTATAATACAAATAATAATAAAATTACAAATAGAATAATTATTGGATCATTACTATTTGGACCACATTTAGTGAGAACTTTGTACAGCTACTTTGGATTACTTATGGTATGATTTTTTATATGGAATTGTGAAGAATGATTTGAAGATTGCACCTGCACTTTTTATAGTACTTATGTATGTAACACTTCACGTATGAATTTATTCTATTTGTAATATGTATTTTTAACACTTTATAACACATTTTATCAACTTACCATTTTTTGCACATCCTTTACCCCAATACCCATTTTTTGGGCAACGCCATACTCACCATTATCTTTTACTCTCCTATTTTTTGCATCTGCTTATCAGATGTAAGGTGGGGGCAGCAGCCTACTCATGTAGACACTTTTCCACTGATAGGCGGCACTGAAGGGCACTGATGGGCACTGATAAGGCGGCACTGATGGCACTGATAGGTGGCACTGATGGGCACTGATGAGGTGGCACTGGTGGGCATTGATCAGGAGGCACTGATGAGGCTGCACTGATAGGTGGCACGGATGGGCACTGATAGGTGGCACTGATGGGCACAGATAGGCTGCACTGATAGGCACTGATAGGTGGCACTGATGGGCACTAATAGGCGGCACTGAAGAGCACTGATAGGTGGCACTGATGGGCACTGATAGGCTGCACTGATAGGCACTGATAAGGCGGCACTGATAGCACTGATAGGTGGCACTGATGGGCACTGATCAGGAGGCACTGATGAAGCTGCACTGATAGGTGGCACTGATGGGCACTGATAAGGTGGCACTGATGAGCACTGATAGGTGGCACTGATGAGGTCGCACTGGTGGGCACTAATCAGGAGGCAATGATGAGGCTGCACTGATAGGTAGCACTGATGGGCACTGATATGCGGCACTGAAGGGCACAGATAGATGGCACTGATGGACACTGATAGGTAGCATTGATAGGCACTGGTAGGTGACACTGATAGGCAGCACTGATAGGTGGCACTAATGATGAGACACTGATGGGCACTGATATGCACTGGTAGGTGGCACTGGTGGGCACTGGTAGGCACTGGTGGGCACTGCTTAGCAGCAGGGGTCTAGAGTGTACGGGACTGATGTCATGTTTACACTAGACTGTAATCTGCTTTTTTTTCCTCCTCACGCTGTCAACGGCTTCTGTTTACATCATGTGATCAGCTGTCATTGGCTGACAGCTGATCACATGGTAAGGGGCCAGGATCGGCCCCTTACTCCAATCTGTGATCAGCTGAGTCTCATGGACTCGCTGAACACAGTGCGTGCAGGCCTCACATGCACGGGAGGATGTACGTGGACGTCCTTCCGGCAATTCAGGCCAGCACTGTAGCGGTCTTTTGGCTATGGCACAGGCGGCAAGAGGTTAAAGAAAAGGTTTGGGGTTGATAAAAGAAGAAACTTTTATACTCACCTCCATGCTGCAGCTGTCCCTCTCCTGCTCTACACCGAAGAACTGAGCGATCATGTGACTGCTGATCGCTCAGTTCTTGGTCAGCTCACTGCTCTCTGCTCTGCCCCATCAGTTCTCACTAGAGCAGAGGGTTGTGATAGGGGTGGGTGTAACAAATGTTCCTGCACTTGGGAGGTTGCCGTGTGGCTGATTGAAATTGTGTGTCTCCACTAATACAGCAACCACAAAGACTGTGCTGCTACTCGCAAACAGGTTGGGGAAACCCAAAAAAAATCTAAAATGAAAAGAAGACAGAGGGCGCACCAGTCTAGCGCATTACCTTTGTGATAATTTAATGTTTAAAATGTGTACGTTATATTCACAATTAAAAAGCATGTATCAAGCAAATAATAAATTCCACCAAATGCTCCACGCAGCAAAGTCCGCTGATGATGTTGGTCGGGGAATACAAGTCCAAACACATCTAAATTGTTTTGAGGGATGTCCCCTCTTTTTCACAGCTGGGTTTGGAATATAGGTAGTTGGTTTTTATAATTAGAGGTGGGTGTGGCTGGCTCCAGCTAAGTCAGCTGCTGATCAAACATTGAGTGGAACCCGACAATATGGTTGGGATCCTTCCAGAGTCTGGATCAGCTCTGTTATCTCAGCTTTTTTTCCCTTTACTGCAAAAAAGCTAATAAAGCACTAACACTCTCAAACTCTCCTAAACACTTCAGAAAACGCTGCTAAAATGCTACTAAAAGTTATTACAAGCGTTTTTTTTTATCTAGCGATTTTTTTAGATTTTAAAAAAACCTGGTGTGCATGGAGCCTTAATGTGAGGAAATAAAGTATAACATTTTAATGTGAGCAATCAAGTTACTTTTGTAACAACCTTTTCTACACAGCTTCAAATTATAAAGAATATTATCAACAAATATCGGCCAGTATGAATAGTGATACTGTATAATATCTTAAAGGACGGTTGCCTTTTTTCTTGTCAAAGAGCACCAACTGTCACTTTTGTCTCCCAGTTACTATAAGTCAGATAAGGAAACTAAAAAAACTTGCTTATCAGTCCCAGATTCTAATCAATATGCTTTTAATACATGCAGGTATTGCAGGGTACACAGTAAAACCAAGGAAATAGTGTCCATGGTTACTGAGGAAAAGATCCCAATTAAACAACACATGAACTGTAACACATTTAATGTAGTTTATGTCATTGTACATCATGAATGCTCCCTGCCTTAATGAGCTGCTCTACCCAGCACCAGGGCTGCTGTTATAAATCGCAGGGCCCCCTGTAACCTACCTGACAGGACCCCCCCCTCCACCCCAACCCCCGGAAATCAAATCGCTAAAATGCCATGGTCGCATTGGTATGCTTTGCAGCCATGGCAGAAATTAGAGCCTCACTACTGCTGTCTCATGACACCTGTTTTTTTTTTTTTTACTTTTTTAAGTTGCTGAATGCCAATTTTACATTGTGAGACCGCATTGCAGCTGTAAGCCAAGTGATTTGGCTTCAAGGTACAGAGCAGCCACATTGAACGCAATGAGAAGTTTGACAGGTGGTGCTGCCTGTCAAACTCTGCAGCTTGCATTTGTAGCGTCCCCATAGTATAGAGAGTTTTGCTAGGAGAAGCAAAATTTAGTCAGGACTGACTATGTGCAAGCCTGAAAGTTTTGATCTGGGCTTGGGGAGTGGTTCAGGTAGGACTGGGGCAGCCCAACAGATAGGGTTGCCACCTCATCCCTTTAGACCCAAACACATATGAATTACATAGGTTCTGAGGCTAATTTAATGCAGATAAGGCACCAAGTGAGTGTAACTAGTATGTTTTCAGTTTTAAAGATATGAGGTGGCAACCATACAAACAGATGATGTCACTAAACCTTCCTATCTTCTTCTGAGAGGCACTGGAACTTTCCAGAATGATGATGGGACAAGATGTGCCATCATTTGGAGTGTCACGGGAAGCCCTGACCAATCCCCAGTCTGTATTGGCAGGGGGCAGGCCTTCTTACATACTCTGGGCTGGGTCAGTCTGGGGAGAGAGTTTTGGGTGGAAGTCTGAGATGTAGCAGGAGGCGCTGTGGAGGCCTCTACCCGGGAGGTTGCCCCATCTGGGGGGGGGTGGTGACCTTGAGGCCCGGAGGTTCGGGTGCAGCCAGCAGTGGAGGTGATTCCTGGAGTCGCACAAGGGTTCAGGAGAACATCGGAACTGCTACAGAGAGAGAGACTTTAAAGTGATCCACCGGTATCGGTGAGTGACAGACCCTGGGAGCAGGCTGGGAGAGGAATAGTGGACTGTCTGTGGAAGCCTTGGGAGCTAGTCAGGGGAAAGAGTGGCACTGAGGATAAGCAGGTCACTGGGACCTGGAAGAGGAATGGGCTGGAAGTTGTAGTCCATCAAAGGCCAGCTTGCACTCAAGTACTTTGCTACATATTCAGGGGCTTGTGATCCCTGGCCTGTAATGGGTGGTCCTGCTGACACAGTGTAGGCCTCACCATGTGCTAGCCGTGGTGAAGAAAAAAGAGTGGAGAAGCTTGATAAATTTCCTTTCGAGCTGGAAACTAAGTGATGTGCTGGAGAGAAGTGATAGTCTGCAAATTCAGTGCTGGAGAGGGAACTGTAGGAGAAACAGTCAGCAAGGGATGTGCTGGAGAGTTGCGAGGAGTAACAGTCTGCAGAAGGATAGTCTGCAGTGCCACTGTGCATATACAGGACTGTATATGGAGTTCATGTACCATAATTCTTGGGGAATCCCACAGTCACCCCTTTTCCCCATCAAAGTTATTTCCTCTAAATAAAACAATAAAAACATTACTACCAGCTACTCTCAAGGGAGCACATGGTTACACATTAAAAATGCAGCAGCTCTGAAGTAAAGCATCACAGCCATGGCATGTATACAGCCCTGTATGACAGCTGGCTTCTGTCAAAGGGGCATGACCATAAAAGGGCTGCTGACCATCTCCCTGACCGGAGTGTTTTGGTGGTGGGAGGGGCGTCCCCTTGTCAGAACAGAATAGAACAGCAGGGGAGATTGCTCTATTAACATTGGATTGTTAGTACAGTGGCTCTGATCTGAGGTGTCAGGTTTTTTTCGTTCAGCTCTTGGGGTTGAACCCAAAAAAAAATAGCAGACACATTCAGATTTGACGTTTCCTGAATGTTTGACAAAGTGCATAGGTATACTAACAGGCAATTTGCAGTGCATTTTGGAAATGCACTGCACATATGCGCATAGCACTTGTGGTGCCGTTGTTAATGGCACCTCAAATGCAATTAGCAAACCTGACTTTGTCATGTGGCAAAGCTGCATGCCTTAAAAGTTTCTAAAGCCTCTATGATGTGTTTGTCACATATATGGCAGCCCATTCAAGTGAATGGGTTACCCTATGTGCAAAAAACAAGCAGAAAAAAAAAGAAAACTTGAGCAGGCATGTTTGTTCCTGTGAAGTATAAAGGGGGCCTTAGGGGTGGTATATAGAAATCGCTGGCAGAGATGCCTGGCAGCTGAAGAGAGAGATCTGTCCACTGGTTTCTTGCACAGCACTGCAGTAACCGCTACCTGCAGTTCTAGGCAGGCTCCAAATTCACCTCTCTCCAAAATCCTGAAGTGTTGTCACCTCGTTCGAGCAGCAACCAGGGGCAGCCCGTCCATTAAGAGCGCACGGGCGCTGCCTGCTCTATCCCTGCCACCCCCTTTATAGTAATGGATAGATTCATGCAGCCCCTTCAGGACGCCGGCTGCATGAATTACAGAAACATCAGTGTTTTTTGAAGCCATAGGCTCTAACAGGCTTCAAAATAGAGCTGCTTGTGGCGCAAAGCATGGCGCCATGAGCCCACTCATGTGTGTTACAAAAGCAAATGAATATTTGCTTTTCTAACACTGAATCGCCTCTCAGCCAATCGGGAAGTGCCAGTATGTTACCGGTTTCCCGATTGACTGAATGGTCAGGCGATCCCATTGGACACCTTTTTCAAAGGAGGAGGGGGTTAATCTCCCTTTTGCCAGACACCTCTCACTGCCCACCCAGCCTGCTTCCTAGATGGGATAAATGCGGGACTTTGATGTCCCGACTACCCTGGGGGGGATCTACTGGGGCGGGATCTTCTGTCAGTGCCGCGAACTCCGCGGCAGGGATGGGGGGCTGTATCTGCTGATGCTGTATACCCCTACCTGGTGATGCTGTATATACCCTATCTGTTGATGCTGCTGTATACCCCTATCTATGATGCTGTATACTCCTACTGTCACAACACCTGGGGTCAGGTGACAGGTGTGCACCGCTGGGGTGCGAATCATACAGAGGGTTGCGAAGCGCACCGCTAAGGTTGTGGACCTATTGCTGACTGCTGCTAATGAGTTCCAGCTGGTAAGGGAAGAGGGGCCCCTGGAGCACGGACACTGGGACACAGGGAGCTAGGGCATCAGTTTCCCCATGGCGCGGAGTCTAAGAGCCAGTAGGTATTCGCCAAAGCCTCTGGTGGTGAGGTTGGATTTGGCTGCAACTGGATCTAGGTCGCAGCCCCCGGGGTCCCCTAGCTCACGCTTGGCTGGCTACAGGTTGAAGGGAGAAAGCAGCAGCGCAGGAACAGCAAAGGATAGTCAGCGGCCTAGCAAAGAGTCAGGGCCACTAGAAGACAGGAGAAACAGAGAACAAGCTGAAGATTGGGGTATCAGGCAGGCAAGGATAAACAGAAAACAAGCCAAAGATTGATAACCGGAAATAGACACAGAGAATAAAACAGCAACAACCACACAACCAAACACACACAACATTGATCGGCATTGCAGACTTGCACTGGCAATGTTCCTAATTAGGGCCTGGGGTGGAGCTCAGCTGAGGAGGGCTACTAAAATGCACACAGGTGAGGGAGGCACGGCCTCTAACTGGACACATGCAGCAAGGTAGGCAACAGACAAGACATGAATGTTACTGTGGTTTCATAACACCTATCTGCTCATTCTGAAAATATACCCCTATGTGTGATGCTGTATACTCCTACCTGGTACTGCTGTATATATCCTATCTGGTGATGCTGTATATACTTTATCTGGTGATGCTGTATACTCCTATCTGGTGATGCAGACATGGTACAGGAAACTGTTAGAGAGGGTGCAGACATGGTACAGAAGAGTGTCAGAGGGTGCAGACATGGTACAGGAGACTGTTAGAAAGGGTGCAGACATGGTATAGGAGACTGTTAGAGAGGGTTCAGACGTGGTACAGGAGATGTCAGAGAGGGTGCAGATATGGTACAGGACTTGATGTGCACCTCCCACCCCCAACCCAGCTCTGTATCCCCTCAACACACATAATGTCCAGCAGATCACCCCAGGCATGGCCACTCATCTAATGTGAACAAGAGAGGTTATGTCGCCCTTCAGTTTTGATCCAAAAGAATAAGTGTGTAAGCTGCCCCTTTAAAATGTGTGAATACACCTCAATGTGCTAAAAAACGAGATAAGGTAAAGGTGATGGCGCTAGTTGTGCAAATATGCCACTATATCTTTATCCCATGTGCAAAATAAACTGTAAAGTGCATATAAGTTGATAAATAAATGCACATATAAAGTATCCAGTGCATAAAATCATCTGTAACAAACATATCATATTATGTCCATGGATAAAACACATTAGTAGCCAACAGTTTCAAGAAAGAAAGTCCAATGTGACTATTCCCAACTTCAATGTGCCAACAATGAAAAAACATGCTCCAGTGTCCTGAAAAGTGCTTCGCCACAACAGTGATCTGGAAGGGGTGGCCACTCAGCAGATAGCGATGACCCCTTATTACAGAGGGTCAAGAAGCACTTTGTTTAATTCACCAGGCAAATCATTCATTCACCAGTAGTCCTCCAATGGTCACTGCGATGGTACTATAAATAGTAACTCCACTCTGGACACAAAAGGGAAACTTATAGTGTAGTATTTTTTATTTAAAACTGATGTTAAAATAAACAATACGATTTTGCACTCACAAAGGTCTGTGCCCCGCCTGGCACTGAGGGATCTTAATCGTGTACAATAAGTGAAGTGGAGTAGTGCTGGCGTGCTTTCCACGCCTCGCTCTGGGTGTTGGACTGAGGATTCTCATCACGTTGGACCCAGAAGTGACGGGTCACTGCTTCAACGTCTGTTTTGCCATGATTGGCGTCTTCAGGAAGTGACGACACGTTTCTGTTTGGCTTTTCTCAAGGGAAAAGCGATTCCATTGGTTGGGCTCCTCCAAAATGAAGGAACAGGGACAAAAAGGGTAAATAATAGGCTCTGCCAGCCTCACTATCTGCACACGCTTGACATTCCCACTACAATTAACATATCTGAAAACATATTTTAATTATATAGCATTAAATATCCAAAACCCTGATTCTAGGAGCTGATTTAAGTTAAAAACACAGAACTAAATTAAAAAAACGTTACATACCAAACACCCTTTTGGATGTACCACGATACAGAGAGCCCACACAAAAAATCCTCTGATGAGGGCTAAATAATCCTACAAGTGGAAAAATCCATAAACCCCAATAGCTCTACAATTAAGTGTGGGCCCTAAAGTTTATATACCGTGGAATATGAAAAATAAACCCTATGTATGTGATAGGATTGGGAATGGCTAAAAACATACTGTATATTTATATTAGTCTATATTATACTGTATAAAACATAAATATAAACCACATTAAAAAATGATTGTTATTATTATAATTAAAAATATTAGAATCCAAGCTTACCCACCTAATAGAAATTGAATACAATAAACTGTGAGGGCTACCGGTCCGGATAAATCCATTACAATAAACCCCTATACTAATTTTTATATCAACTTTAATACCAAGGAACCAGTACATATTAAAAATCAGTTATAAAACATTTTAGATCTATATCTATGTTTAGACCCTGTGGAAATAAAGATTTTAGCCTGTATAACCACTGGGTTTCCATCTGCGAAACCCTTTTGGTCATATCAGAACTCCTCCAATGGTATCGATACCCTAAAATTTTAATAGGGATGGGTCCCTATTGTGTACCTGCCTAAAGTGGTTGTAAACACCATGATTTCTGAAACCCTTTTTCATGTTTGCTATATGTTCCCCTACTCATTTAGCCAAGGTCCTGGTGGTCCGGCCTGCATATTGGAAATTACAGGGACCTAAGCAGATAGGTGACATATCTCCTATCACAAGTAATCAATTGCCTAATGTCATATACCTTGCCTGTGATAACCGAATAGAATTTGTCTGTTTTCCTTTTTTTATCCCTGTTTTGCAGGTTTTGCACCTATGCACTTATAGAATCCCTGTCGGTCCAAAAATGTGGGTGGTCTTTTTGGAGGTTGGGTAACATTCTTGGCCATCATGTTACACAACCCCGGATTGTGGATATGCAAGAACTACGATATATAAACTTAGGTTTTCTTGGGAGGATCCTACTTAATGTGTGGTCCTCAAGTAGTATTGGACAATATTTTTTGATGTTTTTTTCCACTTCCCTGTACTGAATGTTGAATCCAGTGATAAACGCTGTAGTGAATTGGACTCCCCTTGTTTCTTTTTGCTTTGGGACCAAGAACAAATTCCTATCCATGTTGCCCACCTGGTTTCTAGTATGCTCTAGTTGATGTTGATTGTAACCTTTTTCTACAAATCTCTCAGCTTGTCTGTTTGCATTTTATAATCTTTGTCTAATTTGCAGTTCCTTTTACTTCTAAGGAATTGACCCTTTTGGATAGCTCTTTAGGTCCAGAGCCTTTTTTACTTACACAGACCTCCGTTCTTTCACTGCGGGGGGGGGGGACATCGCGGGTAGCCGGCGGCGATCGAGTCCACCCTACCCGCTCCCTGGCCCCCCGAACACAGTGAGCGTGAGAGCGCGCCTCCCGCGGCGCGCGTGCTCACAGTGAGAGATCCTGCAGCCGCCGTCATATGATGGCGGTTTGCGATATCAAGTCACTTTGCTGCCTTCAGACGCCGGTCTGCGGTCGGCAAGTGGTTAAAGTTAGTGCAAGTCACCAAATTCGATCCCACTCTAAAGACTTCCAAATCCAAAAATTGGATACAGTTTGCCAACTGCTGGTGAACTTAATACTGGCCACTAGGGATGAGCCGAACACCATAGGTTCGGTTTGCAGCAGAACATGCGAACAGGCAAAAAGTTTGAGCGAACATTCGAACACCGTTAAAGTCTATGGGACCCTAATTTTAAAGGCTTATAAGCAATGTTATTGCCCTAAAAAGTGTATGGGGATCCGGGTCCTGCCCCAGGGGACATGTATCAATGAAAAAAAAAAGTTTTTAAATCAATCGTTTTTCAGGAGCAGTGATTTTAATAATGCTTAAAGTGAAAAAAAAAAAGAAAAATTACTTTAAATATTGTGCCTGGGGGTGTCCTTAGTCTGTCTGTAAAAGGGCGCATCTCTGTGAGGTGTAGAACATAGCCAGAGCAAAATGACATTTCCATAAGGGAAATTGTCATTTAAAATTGTGGCTGTAATGTATCGCTGAAAATAAGTGCATGGGGTCCCCCCCAGTCCAAACCAGGCTCTTCGGGTCTTGTTTGGATATTAAGGGGAACCCCGCGCCAAATTTTATAAAAAATTGACGTGGGTGTCCCCCTAAAATCCAAACCAGACCTTTATCCGAGCATGCAGCCCTGGCAGGTTAGAATGGGGGCGGGGGGGGACAGGCGAGAACACTGTAACCCTTTGCAGTTACTCTTGTTGGACGGAGGAACGGGGCCTGATGTTGTAAATTAGTTTAAAAATTGTGATGAAAGCCCCCAGTCAAACAGATGGTGAAAACTTGGGCCTTGGGTGCTAGCGGTGCCAAAACACTGTAACTCTTTGCAATTACTCTTGTTGGACGGAGGAACAGGGCCTGATGTTGTAAATGGGTTTAAAAATTGTGACGAAATCCCCCAGTCAAATAGATGGAAAAAACTTGGGCATCAGGTGCTGGCGGTGCCTGAATATTTCAACCCCTTGCAGTTACTCTTGTTGGACGCAGAGATGGGCCCTGCTATTTTAAATTAGTTTAAAAATTGTTATGGCATGCCCCTGTAGATCAGGTGCAGAAAAACTGGGCCTTGGGTGTTGGTGATGCCCTAAATACAAAATATTGTTCTAGATTATGGACAGGAGGAATAGGAGCAGTGGCAGTCTTCAAGGGATCCCAGGTCCCTAGCACATTTAATAAGTTGCATCAGCATCAGGGGCTTGATAGCTGCTGATCCAGGACTGATTCATTTTTATAAATGTAAGGCTATCATGTAAGGCTATCAACCGAGTCTGTGGAGAGGCGCACTCTTTGATTAGTTAGAATCCTCCAGCAGCACTGAATGACCGTTCAGAAAGCACGCTCGATGCAGGACAGGCCAGTAGCTCAATCAATTGCATATTGAGAAAGTTCCGGCCAGTGGTCCATCCTCAAGACCCAGTAACTAAGTGGATGCTCAGTTGGAAAGGTCTCCAAGTCTGCTCTTGCCCCTATATATTCCTGCACCATATAATGCAAGACATGGTAACCTCCCATGGTCTGGAAAACATTGCACAAACTTTTCTTCAAGGTATCCTGAAGATGTTTCATCCTCTGCACCCTCTGCACAGGCAGGATGAGTTCTGCAACTTTACCGTTGTAACGTGGATCAGGAAGGGTTGCCAGCCAGTAAGGATCCCTCTCCTTGATACCACGAATCCTAGGGTCTTTTCGCAGGCTTTTCAGAATCAGAGCCCATGCAGCGTAACTTTGAGGAGGCATGCGTGTCCTCTGGGTCACTGAGGATGACATTATCAGGAACTACCTCCTCCCAGCCACATACAACTCCTTGGGTTTCTGGGGCCTGAAAACCATGATCCCTTGAAGACTGCTGCGTATTATACTCCACATCCATGCTGACACAATCCTCCTCCTCCTCCCGTGTGTTTGGCGGCTCTGCAGGAATGCTCTCTGCATAAAGGGGGCCTTGACAAGAAAGGAAGTCCTCCTCTTCCTCCCTCTGTTCTCAAGTGCCCTGTCCATGATTCCACGAAGTGTGTGCTCCAGAAGGAATATTAGTGGGACAGTTTCACTGGTGCATGCATTGTCGCTGCTCACCATCCTTTTGGCCTCCTCAAATGGTGACAGGACAGTGCATGCATCATGGATCATTAGCCACTGACGTAGCGAAAAAAAGCCAAGCTCCCCTGAGCCTGTCCTGATGCCATGCTCACAGAGGTACTCATTGATGGCCCTCCTCTGTGCGTGCAGCTGCTGCAGCATTGCCAATGTTGAGTTTCACCTGGTGGGCATGTCACAAATGAGGCGGTTGTTGGGCAGGTTGAATTCCCGCTGGATGTCAGCCAGACAGGCACTGGCATTGTATAAACGGCGGAAATGACCACTGACTTTTCTGGCCTGCCTTAGGATATCTGGTAAGCCTGGGTACCTGGTCAAGAAACGATGCACCACCAGATTCAAGATGTGTGCCACGGATGTAACATGTGTCAATTCTCCAAGTAGGAGGGCAGAGAGAAGGTTGGTGCCATTGTCGCATACAACCATTCCTGGCTCAAGCTGCCGTGGTGTCAACCACCTCTGATCCTGCCCCCGCACAGCTGAAAGAATCTCTTCCCCAGTGTGGCTCCTGTCCCCAAGACAGACTAACTCAAGCACTGCATTGGCATCTTTTAGGCTGACTGCTTGCATAGCCCCTTGAATGTTTAGGGAGCACTGCAGGTTCAGAGGACAATTCTGCAGAAGAGGCCACAGAGGTAGAAGAAGAGGGGGGTGGAGGAGGCGGATGTGGCAAAATCACCACCAGCTTTTTGGAGGCGTGGTGGCGGAACTATTTACAAAACTGAACCCTGTTCTGCATCCTTCCCAGCTGCCAGCAGAGTTACCCAGTGTGCCGTGAAGGAAAGATAACATCTGTGACCGTGCCTGCTGGACCACGAGTCAGCAGTAATATGAACCCTGCTGCTGATCGCACTGTCCAACGAGGCCAAAACATTGCCTTCCACGTGACGGTAGAGAGCTGGAATGGCCTTACGTGAAAATAAATGTCTTTTGGGAACCTGCCACTGTGGGACAGCACATTCCACAAATTCATGAAAGGGGACAGAGTCTACCAGCTGAAAAGGCAGCAGTTGGAGTGCTAGCAATTTGGTCAAGCTAGCATTAAGACGCCGAGCATGTGGATGGCCGGGACAATTTTTTTTTTTACAGTTCAGCAACTGGGGTAGGGATATTTGCATACTGAATTCACCTGGGGGTGTACTGCTAGCAGATTGGCTGCAAGTACTAGTTGTGGCATGCATTGCTACACCTTCATTCCTCTCAGTGCAGGTTTTGGAGAGGACTGCAGGTATAGTAGGGGTTGAGATTACAGATGAGGAGCAAGGAGAAGTCTGTCTAGTTTTCTGGTGTGGGTTTTGCAGGTACTCTTGCTAACGGACTGCATGGCTGGTCGTCATATTTCTTGTCAAGACAGTAGTGCCCAAGCGGCAGAAGTCCTGGCCACGCTTCACCCACTTCAGACATAGATTGCAAATGGCAACGGTGTGATCTACTGCAGATGTGCTGAAAAATGCCCATACCAAAGAAATTTTGGAAGTCGGAGGGGAGGCAGCAGCGCCCTGCACCTGTGGAGGTCTGATGCAGTTGGGTGGCTGCCCTTAAGCTGGCCCCTGGAGGACATCCTGCCTTGTTGGAGTTGGGCCTCCTCCTCCTCCTCACTTTCCTCCTCTCTTCTCTCAGGCACCCAAGTACAGTCCGTGTCCTCATCATCCCCTCCCTCCTCTTCACTGGAGCAAACTTGGCAGTATGCTGCAGCTGAGGGAACATGACTGCTAGCTTCTTGTCCTTTTGCGGCACCCCCTGTCTCTAGGCTCACACTACTCCCTTCCTCAACCTGGGAACCAACATCGGAGCCTTCAAACTGCTGCGCATCCTCCATCAGCATGTAACCGACACTATGTTCGAATAACTCAGGTGACTCTGTGCATGATGGTGGGGCTACAGAAGGAGTAACTGTGGACAAGGATCCGATGGAATAGGCCACTTTGCCAGATGCGTTGGAAGGCAAACTTGTACGAGCCTGGGTGACATAGGATGAGGAGGATGAGGACAGCTTTGTTATCCACTCCACCAACTCTTCTGCATATTGTGGCTCAATAGCACGTCCAACAGCAGAAAAAAAGGACAAACGTGACCCACCTGCAGAGGATGCACCATGTCTGCCACCACCACTTTTCACTGAAGACACAGAGGCTGCTTTCCCTCTTTTAGTGGCCTGGGAGTGTCTGCCTCTCCTTTGTAGCCTTCCAGACATGATGGGTATTTTTTTTAACACCTCACTACACTGTACTATATACCGTACACCCCTGAATGCACTGATATATAGTGTACACTCAATACGCTGTGTGTATATATGTATACACTAGACTGTATACATTTTAAGACATCACATCAAGTAGTGTGCTATATACCATACACCACCGAATGCACTGATATATAGTGTACACTCAATACGCTGTGTGAATATATGTATACACTAGACTGTATATATTTTAAAGCTGAGTTCCATGCTTTTTTGTTTATTAAAAGTCAGCAGCTACAAAAAGTTTAGCTGCTGACTTTTAATAAACAGTAGCTTACCTGTCTCCCGGTCCAGCGACGGCTGCTCCCGAAGCCTCGCTCGTCTCCCCCCTCCTCCCTGCGGCGCCGGCATTGCAGGTGTGGGCACCGGCCGTGGCTTCACGGCCGAGCACGCACTGCGCATGCGCGAGTCGCGCTGCGCGTTGCCAGTGGCCAGGCAATCTTCTGGGACCTGTGACGTGTCCTAGAAGATTGCCAGGAGGGAGGGGCCGCCTAGGAGTAGAGGAGGAGTCACCTCAGCAACCAGCAAAAAAAAAATACAAAAAGACATGCGCTGCCTGCTTTCTGAGTTGAGTGTCTGTGAACTGCTGTGTGCCTGGCTCCCATGGGCCTCACAAGGAATGGAACTTGGAATGATACTGCCAGCCCAGACTGGCCTCTGTGCTATACATGGAAGCTGTACTATAGCTTTAATAAAACACAATCTATGAATGGAGAATTGGAGGATGATTAAAAGATCTGCCTCCTCCATTCAGAGATCATTTTTCATTCATAGATAAAGAGTTTCAGCCAGTGAGGCCTTATTCATATCCATCTGTTACCCACTCTGCGGGGTTGATTTACTAAAGGCAAATAGACTGTGCACTTTGCAAATGCAGTTGCACTCATTTCCCCCAGACAAGTACCATTCAAATATAACTTTAATTGTAACATATTCAATAGCAAATTATTTATTCCCCTATTTCTTTAGGTAAAGGCTGACATCCCAGCAGTGATTTAGCCATGTTCCTTCTTCCACCGGGTGCCCCTTTAGAAAGCCCCGCTCCCTTCTCACAATGCTTAGAAGGGACTAAAGCAATCAAAAAGCACCCCATCAGTCCATAGCACAGTAAAGGCCGGTTCACATTGGACTGACATGCGCTCCAACTTCAAGAGCACAATTCGCATCACATGTCAAAATCAATGGTTCCCTATGAGAGCCATCTTAACTGATCAGACTTGTGTCGGTCTGACTTTGAAAAAGGTTTCTGCACTACTTTGGTCTGACTTGAGTGCAATTTAAGCCCAATGATTTGAATGGAAGTCACATCCAAGTCGGATCGTCATCTTAACTGATCCAACTTGTGGTATGTGACTTGTGCTCTGAGGAGCTTGAGGGGGAACCCCACTCCAAAATTTGAAAAAAAAATATGTGGGGTCCTCCCCAAGACCATACTAGACCCTTCGATCTGGTATGGATTTTGAGGGGAAACCCCAAACCAAAAAACACAAAGGAAAAAAGAAATGGCGTGGAGCCCCCCACGCTCTCCTCCTGAACCATACCAGATCACATGCCCTCAACATGGGGGGTTGGTGCTTTGGGGCAGGGGGGCTCTGCCCCCCACCTCGAAGCACCTTGTCCCCATGTTGATGGGGACAAGGGCCTCTTCACCACAACTCTGGCCGGTGGTTGTGTGGGTCTGCGAGCAGAGGAATATCAGTATCTGCAAGCCCCCTTTGACAAGGGGGCCCCCAGATCCAGGTCCCTGCTCTATGTGAATGAGTATGGGGTAATGACCAGGTCCATGATGTCACAAGGAGCGGGGTCTCAGGGTGGCATCACCTGATGTCCACGCCCATATCTTTATAAGAACTGACAGACACCGGAGCTGACACAACGGCAGGAGCCAGTGTTGGAAGATGAGCTTCTTTTATTTTAAAAGGGCGGTGGAGGAAGAATACATTGGTGACAGAACCAGAGAAAGAAGACATGGGTGGAGGAACTGGAGAAAGAAGACACCGGTGGAGGAACCAGAGAGAGAAGACATCAGTGGAGGAACCAGAGAAAGAAGACATCGGTGGAGGAACCGGAGAAAGAAGACATTGTGATTGACTTTGATGGGGAACATTCTTAATTTTTAATGAAGAACTTGTGGAAAACCGTCTCTCATTTTTTGTAACACTACACTGCTATTTTTTGGGTGAATGGGTAGGGGTACAATGTACCCCATACTAATTCACATAGGGCGGGGGCCAGGATCTGGGGGCTCCCTTGTTAAAGGGGGCTTCCAGATACCCATAAGCCCCCTGTCTGCAGACCCCCACAACCACCAGCCAGGGCTATGGGGAAAAGGCCCTTGCCCCCATCAACAAGCACCCACCCCCCCATGTTGAGGGCATGTGGCCTGGTATGGTTCAGGAGGGGGGTCACTCGCTCATCCCCTCTTTCCTGGCCTACAGGGCTGCATGCTCTGATAAGGGTCTGGTATGGAGTTTGGAGGGGACCTCACACTGTTTTTTTTTTGTTTTGTTTTTGGCGTGGGGTTTCCCCTCAAAATCCATACCAGACCAAAGGTCTGGTGTGGTCTTGGGAGGGAACCCACGTCCGTTTTTTTTTTTAAATTTTGGCGTGAGGTTCCCCCTCAAGATCCATACCAAACTGAAAGGGTCTGGTATGGATTTCTGGATTACCACACGCCATTTCTTTTTTTTTTTAATTTGGTGTGAGGTTTCATCTACAGTATCTCACAAAAGTGAGTACACCCCTCACATTTTTGTAAATATTTTATTATATCTTTTCATGTGACAATACTGAAGAAATTACACTTTGCTACAGTGTAAAGTAGTGAGTGTACAGCTTGTATAACAGTGTAAATTTGCTTTCCCCTCAAAATAACTCAACACACAGGCATTAATGTCTAAGCCACTGGCAATAAACGTGAGTACATCCCTAAGTGAATATGTCCCAATTGGGCCCAAAGTGTCAATATTTTCTGTGGCCACCATTATTTTCTAGCACTGCCTTAACCCTCTTGGGCATGGAGTTCACCAGAGCTTCACAGGTTGCCACTTCCACTCCTCCAGGAGCTGTTGGATGTTAGAGACCTTGTGCTCCTCCACCTTCCATTTGAGGATTCCCCACAGATGCTCAATAGGGTTTAGGTCTGGAGACATGCTTGGCCAGTCCATCACCTTTACCCTCAGCTTCTTTAACAGTGTGGGGGTGTGTTTGGGGTCATTATCATGTTGGAATACTGAGGGGATCGTGCTCTGCTTCAGTATTTCACAGTATATGTTGGCATTCATGGTTCCCTCAATGAACTGCAGCTCCCCAATGCCAGAAGCACTCATGCAGCCCCAGACCATGACACTCCCACCACCATGCTTGACTGTAAGCAAGACACACTTGTCTTTGTACTCCTCACCTTGTTGCCACCACACACGCTTGACACCATCTGACCCAAATAATTTTATCTTGGTCTCATCAGATCACAGGACGTTGTTCCAGTAATCCATGTCCTTAGTCTGCTTGTTTTCAGCAAACTGTTTGGGGACTTTCTTGTGCATCATCTTTAGAAGGGGCTTCCCTCTGGGACGACAGCCATGCAGACCAATTTGATGCAGCGTGCGACGTATGGTCTGAGCACTGACAGGCTGACCCCCCACCCCTTTAACCTCTGTAGCAACGCTGGCAGCACTCATACCTTTATTTCCCAAAGACAACCTCTGGATATGACCCTGAGCACGTGCACGCAACTTCTTTGGTCAACCATGGCGAAGCCTGTTCTGAGTGGAACCTGTCGTGTTAAACCACTGTATGTTCTTGGCCATGATGCTGCAGCTTAGTATCAGGGTCTTGGCAATCTTCTTATAGCCTAGGCCATATTTATGTAACCAATTCAATTGCAACAATTCTTTTTTTCAGATTCTCAGAGAGTTATTTGCCATGAGGTGCCATGTTGAACTTCCAGTGACCAGTATGAGAGAGTGAGAGCGATAACACCAAATTTAACACACCTGCTCCCCATTCACATCTGAGACCTTGTAACACTAATGAGTCACATGACACTGGGGAGGGAAAATGGCTAATTGAGCCCAATTTGGACATTTTCACTTAGGGGTGTACTCACTTTTGTTGCCAGCGGTTTAGACATTAATGGGGTGTACTCACTTTTGTGAGATACTGTATATCAGAAGCAAAAGAATTGTTTTGATTGGTCAAAGGACAAGTCGCAAAGAAAAAAAAGATAATAATTGCACAAAGAGAGATGACAAGCAGCTAAGACTCTACTAGACCTATAGTGTACATAACAAAATAATAAAAATTGTGTAGCGCTGAATTTAGATGATATAACAATATGTAACATAAGAAGTGTTACTAATTAGTCACATAAATACTGCAATATAAAGTGCTTAGTGATGATAAACAATATAAATGCAAGAAGTCTGTATATAGATCCACAGAATCAAAATAAACTATATGTACAACACAATAAAGTGCAAATAGTGCGCCAAAACTTATGAATAGCTTTCATAAAATGAAAATCCTGAAATCAAATATAAAACATATATGTAATATAAAAAATGCACCTCACTATAAAGTGCAAATAGTGCTAAAAATGCCAAAGTGAGTGGATAAGTCTTTTGGGGGGGGTATGGTTATCAAAATTGACAGTCCAACACTTTGCTTCAAACGTTGAACGGTAAGAATGATGACATTCCAATTAACGATGGTGTACCCAAAAATGGTAGAAATAAAGGCTTACCGGATCAGTTGGACACATGTACCATATGGCAATGTGGGTCAGACGGCTTTGTTTGGGAATATATCCCAAATGTAACTCTCATACAGCAAGACCTAGATTGAGAAGTTGTTATCCGGCGTCATAGAACAGATCCGCAACCAAGCAAGGACTTCAATAATGACTGCTGGGATAGTCATATAACCGTGGACGTATGGAGAAATGAAAAGCTCCACATAGTGTGACTCCAATTAAAATTTATTGAAATAAAAAGATGTACACTTACAATAAAAGTAGTACAAACCGACACAATTGATTAAAAGCACAAAACTATGCTCATGCGGTCCTCACCCAACCCCAGATGATGTCACTAGGACGAATACCACCAAAAGAAAGCTCTATTTGTGGGAACAAAATGATAAAAAATTAGTTTGGGTACAGTGTCGCACGACCGCGCAATTGTCATTCAAAGTGCAACAGCACTGAAAGCTGAAAATTGGTCTGGTAGGAAAGTGTTCTAAGTGCATAGTATTGAAGTGGTTAAATACTGTGATCTGCCCAGCTGGGGGGAGGAGAGTCTCGGGGGAAGAGTGGAGATGTAGCAGAGAGGTTGCTGTGGCCTCACCCGGGAGGGAGCCCCTGAGTCTGGGGGGAGGGGTGACCTTGAGGCCTGGTGGCCAGGAATGGAGAGAGATCCTGGAGAGCAACAGAGAGGCTACAGGAAAGGCTCTTTAAAGGATCTACCAGTGCTGTGAGTGACAGACCCTGGGAGCTGGAGAAGAGGACCGGAACAGGCTAGGAGGAGACAGTGGATGGTCTGTGGAAGTTGAAGGAGACAGTCAGGGGAGCGGTGTCACTGGACAGTGAGGTAAGCCAGAGTGGCTTGGAAGAGGATGGGCTGGGAGCAATAGTCCATCAATACCCGGCTAGCACGATTGTACTTAGCTACACTCTGAGGGCCCATGGCCTTACAATCAAGGGCCCGTGGCCCTTGCCTGTGACGGGTGGTCCGGAGGTCCTGCTGACAAGGAAGTGCAGGCCTCACCACGTGCTAGTAGGGGTGGAGGAAGATGTAATGGAGGCTTGATAAATTTCCCTTCAGGCCTAACAGTAAGGAAGCAAGTGTTGTGCAGGAGAGAAGTGAAAGAGTGTAACGGTCAGCAAGTATTAGTGCTGGAGGAAGAAGGAGAGTAACGATCAGCAAGCGTCAGTGCTGGAGGAAGAAGGAGTGTATATACTGTGGTGTATATAGCACGGTCCTGTTCTTTGATCTTTGTGCATCCCACAGTATTCCCTACCCTATCCAAATTTACCCCCTCAATAAAACAACAAAAACAAAGTACGGCCTGTTCAGTGGCTACGGATTAACGGAAAAGAGTGATTAAGGGCAGAGAGATATATGAAGCACAACTACCAGCCACCCCTAAGGGGGCATCGGCTACATAAATAAGGAATATTTTTTCAACAAAAAACCTGTAATTCTGGATGTGCCCATGGCTGATGAGGTGTAAAGCAATGATTTGTATTCCTTCCTACTGTCCTAAAAAGATGAATAACCTTATTATTTTTGTGCTATGTGATGAAATGAGACACATGAATATCTTCTGTTTTAAGAAAACTTTGATGTGTTACACTATACTAAAATTGCAGTTCTAGTTGAAGCCTTTTTACTTTTCCTTATACGGCTCATTCATACATGTAACAGCCCTTGCCACCCCTCTGAGCCTGTTTTAACCCTCAAAATGTTGAACTACTGCCCCACAACCATGTGCATTGCACGCTGTTTCAGGGAATTGAGCCACAGCCCACTTCACTTGAATGCGTCATGATCAGCGTATGTATCTCCAGATTAATGCGCCATGCCATTTAGTTTTTGCCACAGCCCCGAGCACTGGCATCTACTTCAGGTGGGCGGTAAAGCCATGGCTCAACCGCTTGTTCTTACAGCCCCCTAGATGCATGTTGTAATAAGCCTATAGACTTTTAAAAACTTTCATTAAAAGTACAGCTCTTTTGAAGACACTTTGTTAATTTCAGAGGTATATTTGTCTCTGTATTTTTTAAGCTCAGTATACATATCAGTATATCTAATTCGATTATAACACATGCTGCTTGCAACAATCCCAACAAATGTCCTCCGCTTTTAACAAAAGTTTTTCCTGTCCTTAAATTGTCATCTCCTAATGCATGTAGCCAGAGCTTGACAGTGGCAATCAGAGAGTGAATAAGATGCTGATACATTGTGACACCAAAGCAATTTAAGGTTTACAGTCCGTTCTAGCATCTCTTTATGACAATAGGAAGTGTAGGAGAATGAGGGGTCAGGATTCATGCAGTCTCCATAACAATGAAAAGAGATGAGAGGCAATGCTATAGTGAAAGAAGCACTGCTCTCTACAGCCTGTGAAAATAGTCATTAGGAGCAGAGTAAGAATACATTATTTAATGGCATTGGCAGTGATGACATTTTATCTTACATTCTTACCCTAAAATGTTAAATCCAAGAAAAATCCTGAAGCAGAGGATGCAGCTGACATCCCAAGGGTTATTTGGTTTATCTTTGAGTAGTCCAGCCATCGCAATATTCTATTTTCACCTGTCAACCATCATCCTTCACAGCTGGTGAACAGAAAATGTCATATTGGGCAATAGATACAGATGTATACCAATGAATAAGGTGTATCTGTTGTGGCTACGCCAATTTCTTTTCTATAAGCCCTTTATTACTCCCTCAAGTCTCAAACTTATATAACAGCTGGGTGAAGTAATTTGAAAAAGAAGCAGTTAATGTCAAACGCCCAGACCAAAGACAAGGTAGTTACAGGCAAACAGTAAGCCCAGGGAGCAAGTTTTATATTGAGAGTACAATTAAATGTTATTAAAGTGACAGTAAAGCCCGCTTGGTGATTTTTAGCTACAGGTAAGTCTATAATGAGATTTACCTGCAGGTAAAATGAATACCTCCTAAACATGCACTGTTTAGGAGCTATTCACCCTGGATGCAGCCAGTTACATCACCGGCGCATGCACTCTGAATGTCTGGCATACCTTGCCAGACCTTCAGAGCTTCGTGCCAAAACCAAGGGTTCCCCACACACATGCGCAGGAGTGACGTCATCATCATCAATCACATAGCTGCAACGCATGGACCCGGAAGAAAGACCAGGGAAAGATGTCAGCCCTCTCAGCGGTGACAGCGCCCCACTGAAAGGCTTTGTTACAAGCTACGTATTTTGTAATGTGCTAGTATGCAATGCATACTAGCACATTATGCAATTGCCTTACAGGTGTTTTTTTTTTAAACAGCCGCGGTTTACTACCACTTTAAAGTCTAAGTTTATATTTTTAAAAATCACTGTGCCAAGTGTTGGTGGCTGCTCTGCTAGTTGAAATCTCCTATCCTCTGCCCCTCTCCCAACAACCCCACAGCGGTTATCTTTCAGTAATAGGACCATCAAGAGTGCTATGTCTGCCTTCAACCCCCCTCCCCCCTCTATTCTTAGAAGCTGTACTATAGCCTCCAACAATGAAAAGCACTCTATGAAATGAAGAGGTGAACCTTGGATTCACACTCCCATCATCTATTCATAGAGCACTTTTCTTTGCTCAAAGCTTTAGTACAGTTTCTATAAACAGAGAAGAGGGGCAGAAAGGGTAGACATAGCTGGCACTGTTGACGAGTGCCTATGACAAGTCCAGCAGCTCATATCACAATAGTGCTAGACCAAGTATTACTATGAGAATTTACCAAGGGGTACCAATGAGGATTTGCACACTTTAGCAAGATTACATCTCAGTTTGCACTGGACAATGAGGAAAGGGGGCATTATATTGTTAAAATATATGCAAATCCAAAATCAAATTTTTATTTATTTTGCATGTTTGCATGGCAGGGTGACAACGCTACTGATAACTTTAAGTACTCTAGTACTGTCACTGGCAGGATCTCTATACAGTCAAGCATGATGCCAAGCATACTGAAAAATAGATTTTAAGTTTCGATACACTTTAATGCAGACCTTCACCCCCCTGGATGAATTGGGCATCACTGCACCTCCAATCTTCCACCTTGGCAATCTAAAGCAGACATTTTTCTTTCATTGGTTTGTTTACCTCTGTGTGTATCTCTTCTCTTCCTTCCAGTCTCATTCTTGCCTAGGTGAGAATGATGTCTCCACCTTTCTGAAGACTCCTGGGGTAAGTACGTCACATAACCAAGAAGCTTTATTTTCCATTCACAGGAACTCGAGGATGGTGGCCTGGTGCATGTCATCAGAAGGCCAGGATGCCTGAACCAGACAGAGGCACTTGATGACATCAGGAGCAAAGATGGTGGTGCAGGATACGGCATGTAGCAGCGGGTGGCAGATCACAGTGGTTCCTCAGGGCAATTATGTGAATTGAGGACAACACTGGGTAATAGGTAAGCGCTAAGATGGGGGGGGGGGGGATGAGTGAGTGGGCATGAAGTTTCTCTTTAATAGATGCACACACTGACTATGGGAGACGTTGAAGGAAATTGTAAGGGGAGAATATGCATAGTGGGCATCTATTCATTTTGGGAGGGTTTCTCTGATTGGCTTCAAACAATGTTGGCTCTGTCTGCACCACCCAAACTTAAATCTCATACCTATCACTTACATATTTATGTACATGCTCACATGATGCCAAAAGTAAAGAGGTTCTGTACAGGATGGAAGTGCCTAAGGAAATGTTTTCTATGGAGTGGGTTACAATAGAGTACAAAGAAACGCATTAGAAAACAGAATCATCATTTGCAAGCCCTCCTGTGCAACATTTTGGCTGTGGAGTCCTAAACTGCTGCAATTACTTTCACCACATTGTTCAACCATTGTACTGACACATATAATCCACTTGCACAATTACATGCTATTTATTTTCAAAGCAGACCTCATGTTTGGTGTTCTAGCATTCTGAAATTTAGACTGCACTTAAATATGCTCAGTGCATCAGTTAAACAGTAAGTCGTTAACCCATAGGAAAAGAATGCTTGCGTCATATCCAGAACAGAATTGGGAAGGATCCTGCAATACCTTTGATTTCTTCTGTTTAGTGAACCTGGAGTGTTTTCTTTAAACATGACTGTGGTTTCACTTTAAATATAAGATCTAAATAAGAATACATGGTAATAGTGGACTGGCAGCTCTACAATCATGGCGTAGCTCATTGTTATGTTCTATCAGCAAAAAAATGACTTTTTGCTTAATATCTACAGAATCTTTCTGTTTTTCTTGACCTAGTTTCTGATGTCTCATATCCGTTGGCAAAATATTGCCTTAATACTCCTTTAAAAAAAAAAAAAAGTATTTGTAGATGTAAACCACAAATGTCAACAGCTAAAGAGGAATATCAGTAGAATACACTTATAACTCCCCAGGGACAGAAATACCTTGGTAATGATCAGTTTCTAATGTGACCAAAGGGTGCGTGCTAATCTACAGCAAGTCCTTCTGTATATATACATATACAGTATATATACCTGTGTGCGTGTGTGTATATATATATATATATATATATATATATATATAGATCCACTTCAGCCCCGGAAGGATTTCCCACTGTCGGACCAGAGTACTTTTTGCGATTCTGCACTGCGTCACTTTAACTGACAATTGCGCGGTCGTGCAACGTTGTACCCAAATGAAATTTGTGTCCCTTTTTCCCCACAAATAGAACTTTCTTTTGGTGGTATTTGATCACCTCTGCGTCATTTCTGATCACCGCTATAAACAAAAAAAGGGTGACAATTTTGCAAAAAAACAATATTTCTTACTTTTTGCTAAAATACAAATCCAAAAAAAATATAAAAAAACTTTTTTTTTCTTCGGTTTTGGCCGATTTATATTCTTCCTCATATTTTTGGCAAAAAAAATCCGCAATCGGCAGTTATTGATTGGTTTGCGCAAAAGTTGCCGCGTTTACGGGTGATGAGAATTCATTTTTGGGGTTTTTATTTTTTTTTATTTTTTACTAGTAATGGTGGTGATCTGCGATTTTTAGCGGTACTGCGATATTGGGGTGGACATGTCGGACCATTTTGACATGTCCGCTGAAATATCGC
>BLSH010528207.1:589450-604760 GCA_018402905.1 Glandirana rugosa
ATCGTGACTAGCGACATATTTACGGTTACCAGGGTTTTACCTCTGCGTCATTTCTGATCACCGCTATAAACAAAAAAAGGGTGACAATTTTGCAAAAAAACAATATTTCTTACTTTTTGCTAAAATACAAATCCAAAAAAAATATAAAAAAACTTTTTTTTTCTTCGGTTTTGGCCGATTTATATTCTTCCTCATATTTTTGGCAAAAAAAATCCGCAATCGGCAGTTATTGATTGGTTTGCGCAAAAGTTGCCGCGTTTACGGGTGATGAGAATTCATTTTTGGGGTTTTTATTTTTTTTTATTTTTTACTAGTAATGGTGGTGATCTGCGATTTTTAGCGGTACTGCGATATTGGGGTGGACATGTCGGACCATTTTGACACTTTTTTGGGACCATTGGCATTTATACAGCGATCAGTGCTATAAAAATGCACTGATTACTGTGTAAATGTCATTGGCAGTGAAGGGGTTAACCTGGAGGGGGAGATATAGGGGATAACTGTGTTCCCTAGGCGTGTTCTAACTGTAAGGGGGCTGGGCTGTCAGGGGCATAAGAGATCTAACTGAGATCAGTAGATCTCTTATGTCCCCACTGTCAGAATGGGGAACCGCCGTGTTTACATTTCTCCGGAGTGCGGCGGGCACGAGCGTGCGCTGCCGGTGGCGCGCTCACGACTCCTAGTGGCCACTCCACAAATCGCCATTTATTTACGGCAAGTCACCGTACACGTCCACACTGCCGCAGTAAATATACTGTGCGCAGTGTGGAAGTGGATATATATACAGTTGTGCTCATAAGTTTACATACCCTGGCAGAATTTATGATTTCTTGGCCATTTTTCAGAGAATATGAATGATAACACAAAAACTTTTCTTTCACTCATGGTTAGTATTTGACTGAAGCCATTTATTATCAATCACATGTGTTTACTCTTTTTAAATCATAATGACAACATAAACTACCCAAATGACCCTGGTCAAAAGTTTACATACCCTGGTGATTATGGCCTGACAACATGCACGCAAGTTGACGCAAAGGGTTTTGAATGGCTATTAAAGGTAACCATCCTCATCTGTGATCTGTTTGCATGTAATTAGTGAGTGTGTGTAAAAGGTCAATGAGTTTCTGGACTCCTGACAGACCCTTGCATCTTTCATCCAGTGCTGCACTGACATTTCTGGATTCACAGTCATGGGGAAAGCAAAATAATTTTCAAAGGATCTGCGGGAAAAGGTAGTTGAACTGTATAAAACAGGACAGGGATATAAAAAGATATCCAAAGAATTGAGAATGCCAATCAGCAGTGTTCAAACTCTAATCAAGAAGTGGAAAATGAGGGGTTCTGTGGAAACCACACCGCAGTCAGGTAGACCAACTAAAATTTCAGCCACAACTGGAAAATTGTTCGGGATGCAAAGAAAAACCCACAAATAACTTCAGGTGAAATACGGGACATGTGGTGTGGCTGTTTCAAGATGCACAATAAGGAGGCACTTGAAGAAAGATGGACTGCATTGTCGAGTCGCCAGAAGAAAGTCATTACTACGCAAATGCCACAAAGTATCGAACTAACAATACGCCAAACAGCACAGAGACAAGCCTCAAACCTTCTGGCACAAAATCATTTGGAGTGATGAGACCAAAATTGAGCTTTTTGACCACAACTATAAATGCTACATTTAGATAGGAGTCAACAAGGCCTGTGAAACATGGAGGTGGATCGCTAATGTTAAGGGTATGTGTGAGCTACAAAGGCACAGGAAATTTGGTCAAAACTGATGGCAAGATGAATGCAGTATGCTATCAAAAAATACTGGAGGAACATTTGCATTCATCGGCCAGGAAGCTGTGCATGGGGCGTACTTGGACATTCCAACATGACAATGATCCAAAACGCAAGGCCAAGTCGATCTGTCATTGGCTACAGCCGAATAAAGTAAAAATTCTGGAGTGGCTATCTCAATCTCCTGACCTCAATAACATTGAACCACAGTTGAATGATAATAAATGGCTTCAGCCAAGCACTAACCATGAGTGAAAGAAATGTTTTCGTGTTATCATTCATATTCTCTTAAAAATGGCCAAGAAATCATAAATTCCACCAGGGTATGTAAACTTATGGGCACAAATGTGTGTGTGTATATATATATATATATATATATAAACATATATGAAAAAAGACGGGACACACTCCCCAACTGCAAAGATTTACTGAATAAGTTTCTTCATACGTGAGCTATGAAGGAACGTATTCAGTAAATCTTTGCAATTGGAGAGTGTGTCCCGTCTTTTTTTTTATTGATATTGGTGGAGAATTGGGAGCCCACGTGACACCTCTCCTAGAAATTACACTGCTCTGACTCACCTACAAGGCCATAAAGTTTGTCTCCAGCATCATATAGGGCTTGCACTGACCCGCTGATCTTTTTATCCCTTGCATAAATTCAGACAGCTTTAACTGAATGAATAAACTCTTGTTGAGAAGACAGACGATGAAGCCTTTCAAATGGAACCTGTAATGAGAAACATGCAACAAGCAAACATAAACATAAGCTCAATGGGATTGCAGAACATGTAGTAGTCCGACATGTGATGTCTTCAGAGAATGTGAAAGTTCTAAGTAGTATCTGTAGATAGCAGCAATGTACTCTCCGCCATGCCAATAGCATGGCTAGTCTTTGCATAAGTCACTCACCTGGCAAAAGGAGTACTAACTCTGTAATTGGTCGAGAAAAGGTTTGTGTCAATCCTCCTTTGATTACCTTGACTTCCACCTTCCGGACGTTGTTATCATCACTGGTCATACATTTAGTAATCAGACCCATAGGCCACTCATTCCGACAAACTTCCTTATCCTTTAGAAGGATGAGATCTCCAACTTTGAGATTAGATTTAGATGTTTGCCATTTGTTACGACTTTGAAGATGATGAAGCTACTCCTTCCTCCAGTGATGCCAAAACACATTGGCTAGATGTTGCACCTGCTTCCATTGACACCTGTAGATGTCCTTGGGGTCAATGTCACTTAAAGATATTACTGCAGTCCAATCTTTTGAGTAAGAAGCAAAGCTGGAGTAAGAATCATTGGAGCATCAGGATCTGAAGATACCGGCACTAAAGTTCTTGCATTCACTATGGCAGACACTTCAGCGAGAAAGGTAGACAGAGTCTCATGGGTGAATGGTATGGACTTGTGAGTCTGCAACATGAAGTCAAGAATTCTTCGTGCTACTCCAATCATTTGTTCCCAGGATCCTCCCATATGTGAAGAATGTGGAGGGTTAAACAACCAAGTACACCCATTGTTGGCCAGGAAATTTTCCAATTGCAGCACTTTACAATGAAGTTGGTACCACAGTCAGATCTCAGCTTCTTGACTGGTCCTCTGACAGAGAAGAACCTTCGTAGGGCACAGATGAAGGAAGAATAATTCATAGACTCCATCATTTCCATGTGTATTGCTCGGATGCTGAGACAGGTAAACAATACAGCCCACCTTTTACTATTGGCAGCTCCACCACAAGTTCTCCGATGACTGACCATGGGCCGAAAACATCTACACCAACATAGGTGAAGAGTGGATCTGTACTTAGGCAATCAGCTGGGAGATTTGCCATTTGTTGCTGTTGATGTCTTCCTCTTAACTTGTGCCGCTTCACGCACCTGAAGAGCAGGGAGGAGACACACCTTTTCCTACCGACAATCCACAAGCCGGCTGACCTGATGGCACCTTCTGTAAACTGACGGCCTTGGTGTTGCACCCGTTTGTGGTGGGGTTGAACCAGAAGAGTAGTAACATGATGTTCACCTGGTATGATTATAGGATTTTGTTTCTTGCTACATAGGTCAGATTTCCCGATACGGCCACCGACTCTCAGCAGCTGATTGGTGCCAGTGGGGGGTGAGTAGGAGTCCTCACACAAAAACCTTGGAGGTGACAGCCATAAGCTGTCCTGAAGAACTACTGATGACACAGCTCTTGTCCCACAGTCAGCTGAGTTGAGCTCAGTGGGAACGTGATGCCATTGACTTGATAGAGAGAATCTCTTAATACATTCTACCCTGTTGCTGACGTACACATAAAACTGTTTTGTTTGGTTGCATATGTAACCAAGTACTACCTTACTGTCAGTATAAAAGGTGAAAAAATCAATTCTAGTGTCCATTTCACTTCGTATGACTTCAGCAATTTCTACTGCTAGCACAGCTGCACAGAGTTCAAGTCTTGGTATGGTATACGCTGGTTTGGGAGTGAGTCATGCCTTGCCTAGGACAAAACTACAGTGTGATTCCCCATTCATTTCAGAGGTCTTTAAATAGGCTACTACAGCAATAGCTTCAACTGATGCATCAGAGAAAATATGAATCTCTCTCCGGCCAGCAGTTGAAATGAAAGCTGGAACATGGCAAGGTGAGATTTGAAGTTTTTCTAGTGACCTCAAAGAACATCTCCACCTTTCCCTTTTGTGTTTCTCACTAGGTAAAGGAGTATCCCAGTCTATGTTCTCAGTAGATACCTGTCTTAGCAGAATCTTATCTTGCATGGTAACTGGAGCCAGGAAACCCAGTGAATCATAAACACTGTTCACCACTGATAGGACTCCTCTCTTAGTGAAGGGGTTGTTACAAGTTGACACTTGGAAGGTGACTGAGTCTTGTTTGATGTTCCACAACAAACCTAGACTTTGCTGTACAGGAGGCACATCTGTACCTAAATCAAGGTTTTTTAGACTAGTGGCATAGTCCTCAGAGTGAAAGACATTTATAAGTTCCTGGCTGTTTAATATAGTCTTGTGAAGGTGAAGGTTTGCTATAGACAACATCTCCTTTGTTCTGTGAGAGGATCGATTCCTTCTTTAGCAGTTGGAAAAGACTTCAGTGCGTCGTCAGTGTAGAAGTTTCTTTCAACTTATTGACGAGCGTCAAATCCATATTCTTCTCCAGCCTGAGCCGTTCTCCTTAGCCCATAAGTTGCCGCTGCAGGGGAAGGACTGTTACCGAAGACATGTACCTTTATTCGATAATCTATCACTTCCTTGTTGATGTCATTGTCTTTGTGCCATAGAAACCTGAGGTAGTTTCTGTCTTTGACAATGAAGCAGTGAAGCAGTGAAACATTTGTTGAATTTTGGCCATTACTGCTATGGGCTCTTGTCTGAAGCGAATCACTACTCCTATTAGACAGTTGTTCAAGTTGGGCCCCGTGAGGAGCATGTTGTTAAGAGAAACACTTTCTTACTGGGCACTGGAATCAAAGTCAACTCTGATTTGGTCTGGTTTGCATGGGTGATACACGCCAAAGGATGGAAGGTACCAGCATTCTCTTTTAGTGGAGGTGCAGGCTCTGTATGGTCTCTGTAAATATATTTTGCATAAAGTCCACAAAGTGCTTTTGCATCTCTGGTTTCCTGCGCTTTAAGGAGGAGACTCTATTGATGGCCTGCTGCAAGTTGTTGGGCAATCTCTCTCTTGGGAGACGAAAAGGTAGGGGTGCTACCCAATTATTGGAGTTGTCTTGAAAGAACTCATTGTCCATTACTTTGATAAATTGTTTGTCTTCCATTATAGGAGCCAGTGTATCATCTTCACTGGTGGCATTAAACACTGTAGAGCTTGTGTTACCTGAGATACCATGTTGCCATTCACAGCTTGCTATCTTCTTTTTTACCCAGTAGTGATGGGTCAAAGTAAGTGTTTCGGCCATTTGGCAGAACATTTGTCTTGAATGACGAAATTTTGGTAGGTCCCTTCAATTTGCCTATATAGACGTTGCCTATGATGACCCAACCTAGATCCATGCACTGGGCAAATGGGGCATCTGGAGGTCTACTGACTTGTCTGTGTACCTTGTGAACTCTTAGAATATCTCTTCCTAACAGAAGAAGGGTCTGAGCATCTTTGTCAAATGGTGGTATCTCATTTGCTATAACCTTCAGGTGAGGATGATGGAAGGCAGCAGCTGGAGTAGGGATTTTTTCCCTGTTAGCAAGTATCTGATTGCACTCAACAAGTGTAGGTAGGGGTAGTTGCAAGTTACTTTTGAGAGAAGATACCATGATTCCATGAACCCTTCTACCAGAAACCACTGTAGTTCCACTATAGGTACCCAAGTTGTAAGGATGAGCTTCGCCTTTCTTTTCAAATAGATTAACCAGGTCAGATTTTGCAAGTGATCTATTGCTCTGATCATCTACGATAGCATACGCCTTTAGAGTCTTTTCTGGTTGATCCTTGTGGTATACAGTATCTTCACCCAGCATATTTTAGCACATGACTTATCACAGTGGTCTTCTCCACAAACTTCAGTGCAGGATGAAGAAATTATAGTAGACTCAGGCACTTGGTCTGCATTCTCCCCGTTATCTGTTGACCTGGCAGGAGAGTTTGCAGGTCGTGCAGAGCTAGGCTCAAGTGGATGGAGAGCTTGCACGTGTTGTTCAGAGCCACACTCTATGCACTTGATGGGCATATTACAGTCCTTAACAAAATGTTCAGTAGAAGCACAATACCTTAAACATACCCCGAATGTCTTTAAAAGCTCCTTACGCTCTCCAAGAGGCTTTTTTCTAAAGCCGATACATTTTGAGGGGGTGTGACTTCTTGTGAATGGGACACTCTCGGTTAGGGTTTTCAATCTTTCTATTTTGTTTGCAGCAACAACTGTGGTAGGGGTGGGAAGGATGTCAATCTTTTTCACTGATACTGGGCATCTATGGTTCCTATATTTGCCCTGAAGACTGGTACTCTTTGGAAAGGGTGAGAAGAGACTGTATTCACCATAGGAAAAATTTGGATCATTCTTGGTCTCTGCAATTCTCCTGATCAATTTGCAGAGGAAAGAGAATGGAGGGAAGGAAACCTTGTTCTCTCTTTTGTATGATGACCTTAGTGCAGACCATTACTCTTGCAAAATATACGGGAGCTTGGAGACGATTGGGTTTACCCCTCTGGCAGTGTTAAGGTAACTGAGTCTGGGTAGTTTTGGGTCTGAATTGGCTTGCTGAAGCTCAAGGACAAGGTCACTCAGTCTCTGGAACTCCTTGCTGTCCTTACCAGATATGTTTGGGAAGGTTTCCAAACACATGAACAAAGCATTTTCAATAGCTTCTGGACTACCATAACTTTGCTCTAGTCGATCCCATGCAGCTGTTAGGCCTGCTGTAGGATTGTCCATAAAAACTGATCTTAATGGCTTAATGCATGCAGCAGATAGAGGACCAAGCCATTTGATCAGCAGATCCAATTCTCCGGCAGTGGTAATGCCAAGATCACTGATTGCATTTTTGAAGGCATATTTCCAACTTCTGTAGTTTACAGGTTAGTCATCAAAACTTGTGAGACCAGTCTTTGTGAACTCTCTGCTGTTTCAGTTGTCTCTGCCTTAATGCAAGACGTTGTTGGCGGAACGGTCCTGATTGCGCTATCTTTGACATTGTTGTTAAAGGACACAGGGAAATATGGTGCAGCAGATACATTCAGATGAGTTGCTTGCTTGAAGTCAGTTGTTCCAATGGTACATTGATTTGAGGCTGTACCGATAACAGGAGATTGATGACTTGTTAGAAGCTTGCTCTGATGCTCTGTGACGTATGAAAGAAGGTAAGGTAGGTATGCAGGAAAAGCACTAGAATTATTGTGCATGCAGGAAGTTGCTGAAACCTCTTTAACCACTTGCCGACCGCCCGCCGCAGCGTGACGGCGGCAAGGTGGCTCGTTATCGCGAAACGCTGTCACCTGACGGCGGCCGCGATAACTAGTATTGTGAGCGCGTGCCGCTGGAGGCGCACTCGCGCGATCACTGTGTTCGGGGGCAGGGGCCAGGGAGCGGGTAGGGTGGACTCGATCGCCGCCGGCTACCCGCGATGGCCCCCCCCGCAGTGAGAGAACGGAGGTCCGTGTAAGTAAACACGGATTTCCGTTCTCATAGAGGGGGAAGGGCGGTGATCACAGGCCTACTGTATATGGAAGCCGTGATCATCCCCTTTCCCCAGCCAGGGCAGCCCACACACAGTTAGAACATGCCCAGGGAAAACTGTTAACCCTTAGAGGGCCCCCTGAAGGTTAACCCCTTCACTGCCAATGGCATTTACACAGTAATCAGTGCATTTTTATAGCATTGATCGCTGTATAAATGCCAATGGTCCCAAAAAAGTGTCAAAATGGTCCGACATGTCCGCCCCAATATCGCAGTACCGTTAAAAATCGCAGATCGCCGCCATTACTAGTAAAAAATAAAAACCCTGGAAATGAATTCTCATCATCCGTAAATGCGGCAACTTTTGCGCAAACCAATCAATAAACGCAGATTGAGATTTTTTTTACCAAAAATATGAGGAAGAATATAAATCGGCTGGAACCAATGAAAAAAAATGTTCTTTTATATTTTGTTTTGGGATTTGTACTTTAGCAAAAAGTAAGAAATTTGGGTTTTCTGCAAAATTGTTGCTCTTCTTTTGTTTATAGCGGCGATCAGAAATGCTGCAGGGGGGATCAAATACCACCAAAAGAAAGCTCTATTTGTGGGAAAAAAGGATGTAGATTTTGTTTGGATACAACATCGCACGACCGTGCAATTGTCAGTTAAAGCGACGCAGTGCCGAATCACAAAAAGTGCTCTGGTCCTAAAGTGGGAAATCCTTCCGGGGCTGAAGTGGTTAACTTGATGCTGTGAAGAAGTCTCTAGGTTGTCAGGAGCATTGGAGATGATGCAGTGTACACTGCAGTGGCTTAGGACATAGTATTTAGTGCATTTGAGAGGATCTTCCATTTCTGCTATGTTTAGGTTGATGCTGTCTTTCTCACTTGCACCTTCATCTGTGCTGATAGCTTGCTCTAGGACCCTTAGCTTTGACATAGCTTCATCGTGCTTAACTGTTCGTTTAAGATTTCTATTGCTGCTCTTTGACGTGCTTTCTGAAGCACTGACTCCATTTCCAACTCTGCTCTTTTCTGCGTATGCGACCTGCACCTTGTTGGCTTCTGCTTCAGCGTGGGCACTGATCGCTTACTGAGAGTCGAGTATCTTGAATTATGGGATTTAGGGGACCTTTTGGAATGTCTGGTGGAAACAGATCTGCGAGATGCAGTGTCCTGTAACAGCTCTATCTTTGCTTCTGCCTTTAATTTGGTTTGCTGGATACAGGGCCATCTTTAATATTGATTGGACCATGGGCAAATATTATCTTGGGCCCCCCCTCATGCAATTTCACTCTCCACCTGCTCTGAGACATACAATAAATAGCAACTAGACTCAAAATCGGTTTACTGAATCAGATCAGCAGTGATTTTGATTGGTTGCCAGAGGTTACAGCATATCATTACCACTTACTGACTGGTTGCTAGAGGCTACAGCACACTTTACAGCTCTCTGATTAGTTGCTAGAGGTTACAGAACATGCTTTCTGCTTGTTTGGTTGCTGGAGATTACTGTACATCAATACTGCTCACTGGTTGGTTGCTAGAGGTTACTGCACATCATTACTGACCACATATTGGTTGCTAGAGGCTACAGCACATCATCTCCTCACTGCCTGCACAACATGGACTGGGGAGCGCAAAGTCGCTTTCCTGACACCACAGAAATGTGCTGCCCTATAGCAGATACGCAGCAGTGGCATCAATTATTAATGACACACTCACGCATCTGCTGACATGTGCTGTGGAATTTCAAGCATGCCTTTGTCTCCCCAGTGGTCAGCATCCACTATATGTGATGGTGAATATGACCTCAGGGGGGCATGATATACATATGAATGCCACCTTTGTTTACATATCAGCGCAGCTGGCCGCCACTATTTCCATATGAATGCTGTCGCTATTTACATATCAATGCCGGTTGTTTACATGTAAACGTAGGGTCTGCAGGTGAGTCATCTGTACACAACAATAGGGCAGAGTTGGGCAGCTTTAATAGCAGCACTTAGATATTGGGACACAGCACAGGTTTAAAACCTCAAGGGACAAGGGAGTTTAAACCAGGATAGTTGGCAAGTATGAGGCAGCTGCTTTGGGCCCCACAACAATGACAGGGCTCAGGACAGCTGCCCCTTTTGCCCTGCCTTAAAGACGGCCCTGGCTGGATAAAACTGTCTCTTTCTATATTGAGCACTTGGAAGCTGTTCAATTCATCCAGTGAATCTTCTGTGTTCATACCTTGTAAGACATTAGTGAACTTGTTGGTGGTAAGCTTATAAAGCTCATATGATGCAGAAAGTTGTTTAATGGCACGTTCTAGTAGCAGTCGTTCAGGTTCATGAGACAGAGTATTTGCTTCAGAAGCAACTTTATACCATAATAACTTTATACTAGTTGACAATTCAGTTCTTAAAGCTTCATAATTCTCCATTACTTTGCAAGTTGGTTTGACTGAGCGATTGGGTAATTCAGTGGGCTCAGGTCTTGTGCAGCGGCTGCTGTGTGATCACATTCTGAGCCACTCATGCTGACACAGGCAGATAATGAGTAAGTGATAAGCAGGCAGGATCTGTGTGCTGTAATATGACACCAGGCAGCTTGGACAGGCAGCTTGGATTACATGTGCTTCTCTTGTTCTTTCTTGCAAAGAGGGCAGTAATCTTGTCTGTATCAGTAATGTCATGCAGAAATCTTAATTAAGCTGTGAAACTTTGTTTTTCTACTGTTCTGACTCACCTACAAGGCCATAAAGTGTATCTCCAGCATCATATAGGGCTTACACTGACCTGGTGATCTTTTAACCCTTTGCATCAATTCAGACAGCTTTAACTCAATGAATAAACTCACGTTGAGAAGACAGACGATGAAGCCTTTCGAATGTTCCGTTTAATGATGGATATTCATAGTTAGAAAAATGATGAAGTTGTAAGCCACATGAAAGATGTGTACATGAAGGCAATATGCTCACAATTGAAACCGGAAAGAGAGAAGGGGAGGAGATAGGCTCCTTTCACAGCAGGGAGCCATCCGTTTATCCCCGTTGAGCCGGTGGATGACAGGACAGTCTCTGCACTCCGTGCAGTGACTGACCTGTCACAGCTCCATTCTCCTCTATGGAGGATCGGATGAACATGGACCGTCTGTCCGCGTTCATCCAATCCGATCCAGCAGGCGGATGGCAAATAGGGTTTCCATCCGTCTGTTTTTGGCAGATCAGAGCAGATTGGATGTCAGCGTACAAGTCACCGCTGAGATCCGTCGCTCCATAGAGGATAATGGAGCGTCCGTTCAGGTCCGCCTGAAAAACTGACAGGCGGACCTGAATGATCCGCTCCTTTGAAAGGCCCCAGCTCTCTAACCCCCCTATGCAGCTGAGAACAGAGGTCATGTGATCACTAAAAAAAGTAAAAAGAACTATATATGCACAAATCTTTTGACTTGCATTTCTATTTAAAACTGAATGGGTTGATTTACAAGATAAGAGTTCACATAAAATTTAAAGTAATGTTTGATATACATTTTGATGTTCATCTTTTTATGTGATTGTTGTTTCATAAATGTTGTTATTGCGTTATAGCTACCAGTATTTTTCTTAGTCTTTGATAGTGTAGAAAATAGTTATTTTCTAGTTACTGATCCCCTGCTGAGCTGAGCGGAGCAGCCACATGACAGGTCTGTGTCCGCTCCACTTATACAAAGTGGACATGGACACAACCTGCTCTATTCTATGAGCAGTCAGATGTAAAGGGACCAGCTGTCCATTTACACCCGACTGCCCTCCGATCTGACGGAGGGGAATGGATCCCCTTCCATTTGCTTTTGCCAGATCAGATTGGAGGTAACCGGGTGTAAACAGACACAAGTTTGTTTACATCTGACTGCCCATATAGGAGAATGGAGGGTCCGATCAGGTCCAGCTGAAAAATAGACAGCCAGACCTGATCGGAGCTCTCATGTGAAAGATGTCTTACTGTGAATGTGGTTTTCTTTCAGGAAAAGTCACACACACATTTTAATGCATCTTTTCTTGGAACAAAAGATACCTGTTTAACACATTTGGAACTCCATTCAAGTAGCAGGTCTGGGTGAAATTTTAAGGGCATTCAAACAAAATTTGTTGACGTAATGATGGCAAGATCAAACATTCTGGCAAATTATTTTTCAGACTTTCCGTAAAAACATTAGAATGAAATTGTACCGGTGTATGGCCAGCTTTAGACATTTGTCAAGACTTGAAGAAATGTTCTTATTGGAAGATTTCCCTTCCCTTTCTGCTCCGGTGACAACTGTTAATTTTTGGATTTTCCTTCACTTTCCATACAAGTGACAGTGATCACCAGAGCAAATAGAGATGCTGTAGGTCTTTACCTGTTCTTGACACTGGGGGGGGCAGTGTGAAAACAAACTGTGCTGGATCAATGCTAACTAGAAATGCATCAGGTAAATGTTTGCCATTTAGTGCCCACTGACATTTTCCTGGACTTTTCACTAAATCATCAATATTCTATCAAAAGTTTTTCTGCTTTCAGCAGGTAAATAGAAAAAAATCATCACTTGGCATCATTATGCTAAACAACAGTGGTTCTCTCACATAAACCCAACTCCACAGATGAACTATATTGTAGTTTTATAAAAGCAGTCTTAAAGCTGGCCATTGACATATCAAAATGAAGACATATATGTGGATGTCACATAAGGGACATATTCTCAACTCATTCATACATACTGTACATGTCTATTGAAATTTGACTGGGCTGAGGGGGTAGGACAGTATGTAGGCACATGGGCGTCCACAAGGGGGGGGGGTCAAGTGCCCCCCCCCCAAAATTGTCAGTGCTGCCCAGCTCCTATCACAGGATCTGCACACACAGATCCTCTGTCTCCGGGAGCTTCAGGCAGCGCTACGTGGGGGGTGCTGATGTCATCCTGCAGAAGCCCGGGAGGGAAGAGATCTACCATCCTGCAAAAATGAGGTCAGTAAACAGGGAGGATTGTGCAGAAATTGACTTTTGGGGATGAAATAATTGTATGGGGGGCACACTGCTGCTCCCCTCTTGTCATGTGCAGTGCAGTGACCTCCATGTGATGTATTGTGCCCACCATGTGCAGTGCAGTGACCACCATGTGATGTATTGTGCCCACCATGTGCAGTGCAGTGACCACCATGTGATGTATTGTGCCCATCATGTGCAGTGCAGTGACCGCCATGTGCAGTGCAGTGACCGCCATCTGATGTATTGTGGTCACCATATGCAGTGCAGTGATCACTATGTCATGTATTGTGCCCACCATGTCATGTACTGTGCCCACCATGACATGTATTGTGCCCACCATGAGCAGTGCAGTGTCCACCATGTCATGTACTGTAACTGTGTCCCACCATGTGCAGTGCCCACCATGTGATGTACTGTAACTGTGCCCACCATATTATGCACTGTGCCCACCACTTGCAGTGTCCACCATGTGATGTACTGTAACTGTGCCCACCGTGCGATGTACTGTGCCCACCATGTGCAGTGCAGTGCCCACCATGTCATGTACTGTAACTGTGTCCACCATGCCATGTACTGTGCCCACCATGTCATGTTCTGTGCCCACCATGTGCAGTGCAGTGCCCAATATGTCATGTACTGCAACTGTGCCCACCATGTCATGTACTGTGCCCAACATGTCATGTACTTTGCCCACATGTGGTGTGGTGTGCCCACTGTGTAATGTGCTATAATGTATAGTGCCTACCATGTAATGTGCTGTGCCCACCATGTAATGCAGAGTGGTGTACCCTCCATGTAATGTGCTGTGCCCACCATATCATGTGTTGTGCCCACCATGTCATCTGCTGTGTTGTACAGTGCCCACCATGTAATGCGGAGTAGTGTGCCCTCTGTGTAATGTGCTGTGCCCACCATGTTCTGTGTTGTGGTGTACCCATATGTAATGTGGTGTGGTGTGCGAACATGTGGTGTGGTGTGCCCACTGTGTAATGTACAGTGCCCACTGTGTAATGTGCTGTGCCCTCCATGTCATTTGGAGTGGTGAAAAAAAAAGACTAAGTAAAGGGGGATCTATTCTATGGGGGACCTGCCCTGACCTGCCTTAAATGGGGATCTATATAGAGACCCTGGCCTGGCCTGCTCTAAAGGGGGATCTATAAGGGGGACCCTGGCCTGGCTTGCGCTTTATGTGATAATGACTAAGCCCCTCCCCTTTATGACATTGTCGAAAAGGGGCAGAGAATGGGTGACCTTAAAATGTTGCCCCCCCTGAAAAAAGTTCTACGGACGCCCATGTGTAGGCAGGCATTTCCTGACACCAACTTATCTTGGGCATAAGCTTAATGGTAGAATACTATTTTTAAACTTGTGCCATCAATTTACACCCCCACCCTCCCTTAAGAACAGTCTCCAGAGGTCATCTGTCTTGAGATTGTCACATAATCAGGCTAAAAAAGCATGTTCATTGCCAGATATAAGGCTTATATTATAAATCCCAATAAGTGTATATTAATTTGTTTGTGTGAAAGTTATAGCGTCTACAAACTATGGTATATGTATTTGAATATTGATCAATTTTGATGCACTGATGGTCTATCTCATGTTTTGGGTAGGGATGGGCGAATGGTTTGGCCTGAGCATAGGTTCGGGCCGAACATTTGCTGTTTGCCTGCTCCCCGAATTTAGAACTTTATGATCGCCCTCCCGACATGCCCGCAATTGCCGTCCGACATGCCCACAGATGGCGCGTACAGCTCCTCCTCAATGGGAGGACTGGCGCCGTCTGCACTCACTTTGTTTTGTTGTTTTATTTATAGTGAAGGGCGGGGCCCCCCGGTGACACACAGATGACCCCACCCCCTTCTGACGTCATGTGATGTCAGAGGGGCCAGTCACTCAATTATGTCACCAAGTGGCCCCGCCCTTTACTATAAATAAAACATCAAAAGAAAGAGAGCTCAGTCGGTGGGAGCCCTCCAATGGAGGAGGAGCTGTTAGTTTTTTTTTTTGTTTTTTTCGGGTCGTCGCTCACCATGATTGACGATGGATTACAACGGGGGACACTTATTTGTTTTTCTTTTTTAATAAAGGACTTGTCCCTAATTGTCTCCTGTGTTCTTTTTCTTTTATGACACTTTTTGGTGAAGTAGTAGGGGTACGGTGTACCCGATACTAATTCACATAGGGGGGCCGGGATCTGGGGGCCCCCTTATTTAAGGGGGCTTCCAGATTCCAATAAGCCCCCTGCCCGCAGACCCCCACAACCACAGCCCATTATTCCCCCGGGGGTCTAGGGCCGGGGGGATACACTTAATCATAGCCCATGTGGCATGGGGATGATGAAGTGGTTTTTCACAGTATTTTCTTTTTCTTGTGTCCTCTGTTAATCCCTGTTCAGGA
>BLSH010528273.1:44432-58515 GCA_018402905.1 Glandirana rugosa
GTCTTTTACGCCGCCATTCATATTATTTAAGACCAGATGATATGCAGAGGGTTTCCAAGCACTGGGCCTATCCAGAGCTCTGCTGGGATGGAGGGCTACGTTCAAGGCTGCAGTCCATAATCTGGACACCTTTGGAAGAAATGCAGTCAGTTGCACAGAAGAACATTGTCCTACAGTCCCATCTTTCCCAATCAGTCCACATTTCCAGCCCTGAGGAAGGGGGTCTGACCTTGAAACGTGTTGTATATTTCTTGTTTATAAGATTTTTATTGATCAGAATTTATTATACTTACCGCCGCATTTTCTGAGGCAACCCTCAGACATTGGATCCCCCCCCCCCCTCAAAGTACAGCAGCCACACTTCACTGCAAGGTCTAGCACTACCCATCCAAACAAACGTTGTCCAGTCATGGTGAGGGCACTGAGCAATCACCTGCAACTATGTCCTGGAAATGTACTGGAGGTACGTGGGAAAGGACTTTGTGAAATATCTTGTTCTGAAGCATGTCTAGTATTCCCTCAAGGCAATAAGAGAAGAATGCAGTGTGTGTGGTACAACAATGGTTCACCTACCAGTCCAGATTTCTCCACCTTCTTCACCATAGGGGTGGATTCCTCACCCTACACACCAGACACATGCCTTGGCCTAGTAATCACCAGAGGAAGAAGAGCTGATGGTTTCATGCAAGCTGAGATACAAAGGAGGTTTTCCTCTTCTTAAACTGCCCGACTGCAATCAGATCCCCAACTGCAGAAAGGACACCATCAATGGTGTCATCTGAGGCCAGGACCACCCCATGAGGACCCATCTATACACCATTACAGCAATGGCACAGTGGAAGCTCCTTATCCTTGGAGACTTGGGTTGGTTATTGTAGTTTATCCTTGGGGGTTGAGTTGGTTATTGAAGGTTATCCTCAGAGGTTGGATTGGTTATTGTACGTTAGCCTTGGAGGTTGGGTTATTGTAGGTTATTCTCAGAGATTGCGTTATTGTAGGTTATCCTCTGAGGTTGCGTTATTGTAGGTTATTCTCGGAGCTTGGGTTATTGTAGATTATCCTTGGAGGTTGGGGTAGTGTAGGTTATCCTTGGAGGTTGGGTTATTGTAGGTTATCCTCGCAGGTTGGGTTATTGTAGATTATCCTCGGAGGTTGGGGTAGTGTAGGTTATCCATGGAGGTTGGTTTATTGTAGGTTATCCTCGGGGGCTGGGTTATTGTAGGTTATCCTCGGAGGTTGGGTTATTGTAGGTTATCCTCGGAGGCTGGATTATTGTAGGTTATCCTCAGAGGTTGGGTTGGTTATTGTAGGTAATCCTCAGAGGATGAGTTATTGTAGGTTATCCTCCGAGGTTGGGATAGTGTCGATTATCCTCGGAAGTTGGGTTGGTTATTGTAGGTTATCCTCAGAGGTTGGGTTATTGTAGGTTATCCTCAGAGGATGAGTTATTGTAGGTTATCTTCGGAGGTTGGGATAGTGTCGATTATCCTCGGAAGTTGGGTTGGTTATTGTAGGTTATCCTCGGAGGTTGGGTTATTGTAGGTTATCCTCAGAGGTTGGGTTGGTTATTGTAGGTAATCCTCAGAGGATGAGTTATTGTAGGTTATCTTCGGAGGTTGGGATAGTGTCGATTATCCTCGGAAGTTGGGTTGGTTATTGTAGGTTATCCTCGGAGGTTGGGTTATTGTAGGTTATCCTCAGAGGTTGGGTTATTAAAGAAGAGGCCGCCTAGACACAAAGCTTCAGTTCTTGGTGTCTACCTACAAGACCAGCTTTGAGGATAGGAATGCACCGCTCACACTTCACCAAATGTCTGTACCATGATTGTGGTAGAGACCACATCTGACTGTATGGGAGGTCTTCATCACCAGTGTTACAGATGACCATTGACAGGGTATGGTGGACAAAGAAATTACCAAAAACAATGAAACAAATACTCCCCAGTCCATAGACACAGCAGTGAGCTCATATCCCCATCCACATTAAAACAATCCCGATGACCACTCAGAGTCTACCATACAAACCATCCAACTTCCAAGTCAATGCCCCCAAAAACTCCATTATCCGATGTGGAGACCTTTTACCAAAATGTAAACTTCTATTCTAACTGTACAACCCTACTCCCTTCTCATTCAGAAAATCTCCATATACTGTATCTTATTTGTTGGAGGTAGAGATCACGCTGGGCCAGTAGAATGGTTTGTGATAGATATTAGGTGGTTCCACGGGTCAAGGATAGTGTGGATCTCTATTTGGAGATGTGGGCTGCTACCTTGCTGGTAGGACAGGACTGTCGCTTCAGCTGAGAAGATAGCTGAGTCGGGAGAGAGGAGCGCCCAGTGTTCAGAATAAGGAGACTCTTGATGAAGGATATAATTGTTTATTTGAGGTAAGACATGTATGGATAGAACCAAAGCGTTTTGGGGGATTTGCCTCCCCCTCCTTCAGGGATGTTGGTACATTCTAACAGAGAAGGTTAGGCTCTGCGGTTGCACCTACGTTTCTGATGAAAGCTGGTGACTGCTTGCGAGATGTAGAGGCAGCAAAAAAAAGAAATCTTATGAAAACTGAGGAATAGATTGCATCGGTTTACTTACCTGTCTTCTCTCCCCACCCTCCAGCCCTTTAGCTCACTCGCTGGTGATGGAGGCGTTTCCTTTTCTCTGACTGCTTGGAAGATTCCATCACCAGATCTAGAAGAATGACCTCAGGCATGGGTTAGTGAAATCTCCCAAGAGTTTGTTGATCCTGCAAGGTTTCTGCATTGAAGAAAATGGCCAGATCTCGCACTGCATATGAGATTTGGGCAGAGTGTCATGAGAGTTGGCCTGAGAGACAGCAGATGGATGAGAACTTATTGTCAGGCTCCTAGAACCAAGCAGTAATCAGTATCAGGGTTTCAATGCAGCAGATAGGGTACGATTCTCTTACATAGTGAGCAGTCTACCCAACCCATTTAAATTTGCAACCTTGGTCATGCTACCAGCAAGTTCTTCATTCCAGCAATCCACTGACAATCAAAGACACTGAGATGTTCCAAATGGGAAATGTGGAGGAACTCTTTTAGGACTTTAAGACCTCCTCTTCACCTTCCTAGTGCTTCTTCAGATGGGATGATCCATTTGATGTCAGCCTCATATACTCTCCATGTTCAAGAGCCCGCAATATTTTCAGAGTCTGCAGCCATTCTGAATCTGGCTGCCTAACTGGTCCTGAATGGACTAATTCCTACTTCACCTGGAGCTGTCCATGGAGAAAGCTGTCATAGAAGCCTAGGTAGACATGATCTGCACCTTCTCCCACTATCATGCAAATGAGGAACATCTCAGCCATCTACAAAGATTTGCAGAATTTTTTCTTTGGCTATGATGAACAACCAGGAAAGTCTTCACACTGACCCGCTGTACAGAAGGAATGTATGTTGCCGGGACAAGGATAAGTTTATCACAGTGCACAAAGTAAAGTTGTAAAATGTGGACATCCCTGTGAAATTCAGACAGACTGAATAAATATGGACAGATTGGGGTTATGTAGAGAGACTAGTGGAGTATGGACAGACTGGCAGAGATTTTGGACAGACTGGCCGAGTGTGGACAGACTGGCGGCATGTGGACAGAGTGTGGGCAGACTGGCAGAGTGTGGGCAGACTGGCAGAGTGTGGACAGATTGGGGTCACGTAGAGAGACTGGTGGAGTATGGACAGACTGGTGGAATATGGACAGATTGGGGTCAGGTAGAGATACTGGTGGAGTATGGATAGATTTGGGTCATGTAGAGAGACTGGTGGAACATGGACAAACTGGTGGAACATGGACAAACTGGTGGAACATGGACAAACTGGTGGAACATGGACAGATTGGTGGAATTTGGACAGATTGGGGTCATGTAGAGAGACTGGTGGAATATGGATAGGTTGGTGAAATGTGGACAGATTGGGGTCATGTAGAGAGACTGGTGGAATATGGACAGGTTGATGGAATGTGGATAGATTGGTGGAATATGGACAGATTGGGGTCATGTAGAAATACTGGTGGAATGTGGACAGATTGGGGTCATGTAGAGAGACTGGTGGAATATGGACAGGTTGGTGGAATGTGGACAGATTGGGGTCATGTAGAGAGACTGGTGGAATATGGACAGGTTGGTGGAATGTGGACAGATTGGGGTCATGTAGAAATACTGGTGGAATATGGACAGGTTGGTGGAATGTGGACAGATTGGGGTCATGTAGAGAGAATGGTGGAATATGGACAGGTTGGTGGAATGTGGACAGATTGGGGTCATGTAGAGAGAATGGTGGAATATGGACAGGTTGGTGGAATGTGGACAGATTGGGGTCATGTAGAAAGACTGGTGAAAATAAAGGTTCACATTTGGGGAAATCAATAGAAAGAGGTGACTCAGAGATTGCTCCACCCATGCCTTCTCTCCATTGGTTGTACCGAATAACACCCGGTTCAGGGTGGGTTACTTTGTAAATAAAATTGGGCTACAAGTCTTTAGCAATTGGTGAAGTAAATCTACAAAGCAGATTTCATAGGATGGTTGTCACCTTAATGAAAATAGGGGCAGCGGGGACAGGAGATTGTCCAGCACAGATTATAAAGAGGTGAAAGGTCAGCTCCCTGTCTTCTCGTTCTTCTCTCTCTGCCCACCTCTCACTCATTTTCCTTTTCTCTCTCTCTCAGGGTGAAGCTGATGACGGGTAGATGATATGCAGAAGGCCGCCTTAGAAGTAAATAAAAAAATAGGAGGCAGGAGAGGTTTGTAACCAGGTGTTAGACGTGTAGTTCTCACTCTTCACCACTAGATGCCTCCACCTGTCTTTAGATCCCTGGAATCAATTTGCAGGGAAAGTTTTATCTAGGGGGAGCTGGGCATTACACTAGTGTGTCCTCTGCCACGGACTTCAGTAGCCATCTTGGGTGAGCCTTTGTCTGAATGAATACTGGAGATTTGGGCGGCCATCTTTGAGACGGAATGGTTACATATAGCCTCTGCTGTGCCATGTTGGTGTGCCTGCAGTGTGTGGACAGAGACCTGCTTGTAAAGGACAGGTATGTTTCCATTAAGGATAGGATCCTGACTAGGAGAAGCAGTTTAAAGACCCTCCTGGAAACCCTTGGAGTCCGCCTGGCGTCCAGGGAAAGCGCCTTTACCAGCGTTCCAGCTGATTGGTCTGCTGCATTATTCTGCACAGTGTTCTACTAGAACAGGGATATGCAATTAGGGGACCTCCAGCTGTTGCAGAACTACAAGTACCATGAGGCATTGCAAGACTCTGACAGCCACAAGCATGACACCCAGAGGCAGAGGCATGATGGGACTTGTAGTTTTGCAACAGCTGGAGGTCCGCTAATTGCATATCCTTGTACTAGAGCAACCTCCCTTTGGAAAGTCACCTCCATGAAGCCACACAGGTAGGTTTAGGGGAGAATGCCTCAAGCAACCTCCTTATGGCCTGCATTAGACTGACCTACATGAGGGCCTTGGTGTTGGTGATAGACTTTGCACCGATATGGTAGAGCGTGTTGTGCGTTCTGTGAATGTTCTGGACTGTACCATGTGTTAGATGTGGGGAGAGGAGCGCCATGTCCCCCGCCTGTATAGGAATATTTGTCATGGTTCATTTTTCTTTAAAGCAGACCGGTAACATCTGCGCCGTGTAATAATTCATTCCGACACATTGCAGAGAATTCCTTCCAGCCTGCAGTATGCCGATTATTCACCCGTACGGCGATGGTGAGCCTCTGGTAGGTGCCCACTGGCTGTAGAACGTTGGGGGAGAACTCCGCAGAGTGCCCATGGCTGGAACATCCAGGAAGGTTGGGTTCTCTGCCCCCTTATTGGGCGGCTGGTGGAGGGAAGGTGTCCGGCTTCTGAGATCCAACGTTTCTGGAGGTTCCAGTGAAGGTTTTCGTTGTCCATTTAGGTTGTCCTGAGAGCGCTCAGCGGGGAACCCTCCTCTACATTCATCTCATCATTCCCTTCTCCTGTCCCAGTGTCTGCATTTCATTTAGTTTGGAGGGTTTTTGTTAAATTCGTCCCCAGACTCCGTTCCTTTCAGTAATATATCTTTCGTCAGGACGTCACCTCTGAGCCCCGCCGGTCTGAAGGGTCCCCAGGGCCCGCTCCTCTGCTGCTATGGCGTTAACCAGGAACTTATGTAGAGCAGAGATCTGAAAGAAGACATAGGACAGCGCTGGTCGTCAGACCGCCATGACGCACGCTGAGGGTTTGGCGCTTGGTTTGTGGATGCACAACTAATGCAGACCAAAAATTCTCATTTCACATTTTACAAATCTGCCATGGGGGGGTCATCACAGTCCTCAGCTATGTCCGGGGTGGCCTTCCTATCGATCGCTGTTCAGGGTGGAGTACCCAGAGTATTGATCCAGAGGGGGAAGTATTTTCCCAAGCACAGGTCACTTCCTGTCTGGACTTCCAATGGTCCTTATTACGTATAATTTTGGATAATTGTGGATGTGATGGTGAAAGGTGAATTCCTAACCGCGCCGTCTGTCGGTATAAATCCCAAATACACCAAATAAAAGCGTTTCCAGGGGCTCGCCGGAGAGGAAGACGGATTTCCTCAGCACTTCCTGTGAGTAATGGCCGCCTCTGCGCCATCTGTTTACGCCGCGCTCACATTTCTCAATATTAATGACTTCTCCGTACATCGCCGACTCAGAAACAATTATCAAATGTTCGCGTCATAAACATTTGAGATTAAGAAAAGCGGAGGGGATCGCTGAACGCAGCAAAGCGTCATCCGTGCCGGAGGGATGATGGATGGGCAGAGCTGGAGATGGATGTTTGCGTCATCTATGAAAATCTTACTGCATTACCACCGCAGCTTCACCCTCCACATCCGGACCCCACGCCGGACAGGCGACACCGCCATCGCTTTATAACCGAACGTTAAACTCAGCCTGGGTGCATAGTGGGCTGGGGGGTACCAAGGTCACAAGAGCTTACAAAACATCTTTACTGGGGAGGAGGGGTGTCTGTTCCAGGTAGCACAGGTTTCAGTGGGGTGTGGGTAATGGGTAATATGGTGGTGGGAGTGGTTAGTGGGCTTCAAGAAGTGCTCAGTGAGATGTGAATAGAGGTCAGTGGGTTGGAGGTAGTGGTCAGTAGGATGTGAAAAGGGGTCTGTGGGGTTGGGGTATTCGTCGGTAGGAAGAGGATAGTTGTCAGTGGGATGGAAGTAGTGGTCAGTGGGATGGAAGTAGCCATCTGTGGCATGGGGGCAGTGGTCAGTGAGATAGGGTCAGTGGTCAGTGGGATGGGGATGTAGTCAGTGTGATGTGAGTAGAGGTCAGTGAGATGGAAGTAGCCATCTATTGCATGGGGGTAGTGGTCATTGGGATGTTGCAAGTGATCTGTGGGATGGGGGTAGTGAGCCGTGGGATAGGGGTAGTGAGCTGTGGGATGGGGGTAGGGATCAGTGGGATAGGGGTAGTGATCAGTAGGATGGGGGTTGTGATCAGTGGGATGCGGTAGTGATCAGTGGGATGGAGGTAGTGTTCTGTGGGATGGAGGTAGTGATCTGTGGGATGGGGGTAGTGATCTGTGTGATGGGGGTAGTGATCAGTGGGATGGAGGTAGTGATCAGTGGGGTGGGGGTAGTGATCTGTGGGTTGGGGGTAGTGATCTGTGGGATGGGGTAGTGATCAGTAGGATGGGGGTAGCGATCTGTTGGATGGAGGGTGGTGATCTGTGGGGTGGGGGTAGTGATCTGTGGGATGGGGGTAGTGATCTGTGGGATGGGGGGTAGTGATCTGTGGGATGGGGGTAGTGATCAGTGGGATGAGGGTAGTGAGTGGGAAGGGGGTGGGGATCTGCGGAGTGGGGGTTAGTGGTCTGTGGTATAAGGGTAGTGATCAATGCGATAAGGGTAGTGATCAGTGGGATGGTGCAAGTGATAGGGAGACGTGTCGGTGGAGCGGAGGGGAGATATCGGTTGGGTGTTGCGGTGGTCACAGCGGGAAATGATGGAGCTCCAGGAGACGTGTCGGTGGAGCGGAGGGGAGATATCGGTTGGGTGTTGCGGTGGTCACAGTGGGAAATGATGGAGCAGCGGGAGACGTGTCGGTGGAGCGGAGGGGAAATGTAGGTTGGGTGTTGCGGTGGTCACAGCGGGAAATGATGGAGCACCGGGAAACGTGTCGGTGGAGCGGAGGGGAAATGTAGGTTGGGTGTTGCGGTGGTCACAGCGGGAAATGATGGAGCACCGGGAGACGTGTCGGTGGAGCGGAGGGGAGATGTCGGTTGGGTGTTTCGGTGGTCACAGCGGGAAATGATGGAGCACCGGGAGACATGTCGGTGGAGCGGAGGGAAGATGTCGGTTGGGTGTTGTGGTGGTCACAGCGGGAAATGATGGAGCACCAGGAGACGTGTCGGTGGAGTGGAGGGGCGATGTCGGTTGGGTGTTGCGGTGGTCACAGCGGGAAATGATGGAGCACCGGGAGACGTGTCGGTGGAGCGGAGGGGAGATGTCGGTTGGGTGTTGCGGTGGTCACAGCGGGAAATGATGGAGCACCGGGAGACGTGTCGGTGGAGCGGAGGGGAAATGTAGGTTGGGTGTTGCGATGGTCACAGCGGGAAATGATGGAGCACCAGGAGATGTGTCGGTGGAGCGGAGGGGAGATGTCGGTTGGGTGTTGCGGTGGTCACAGCGGGAAATGATGGAGCACCGGGAGACGTGTCGGTGGAGTGGAGGGGAGATGGCGGTTGGGTGTTGCAGTGGTCACAGCGGGAAATGATGGAGCACCGGGAGATGTGTCGGTGGTGTGGAGGGATGAAGGCGATTCTCCGGCCTCAGCGCCTCACCGCGCGGCGTTCTGAATGGTGAAGATTTTGTTATCTCTCCTCAGACACCACATTGAGTCTGAATGAGGCGAGATTACATGTGTTATCATTTCATCGCCCCCCTCCCCCGCCGCCCCACACTCTTCATCCTCCTCTTCGCCTCTCCCTGGTGGTGAAGAGTTTCCTGAAAGACAAGAGAGCAGACGCTTCATTTCCTGAGGGGATTAATGTCCGTACACAGAGAGGAGGAGACCCCTCACCCCGAGGATTTCACAGATTAAAGAAGCATTTAAACCCCGGCTCACATCACTAATCCTGACACTTTGCTCCGCCGCGCCGCAAACAATCCCTCCGCCGCTTCTCTCCATCCAGCAAACATAATAAAAGCCACGCTAAACTTTACCCAGGATTTTCCCCTCCGCCATTCGCCAACAAGCGCCAAGAATCCAATCTCGGAATGTCGGCGTTTACACAGGGGACACAAAGAGAGAAAACAGGGGAGGATATTACAGGTCGCACCGCATTAATATCCCATAATACCCAAACTGTATCCACCTGACTCTTCCTAGAACGCCAGCAGGTGCGACGGACGCAAAACGCACGAGGAGGCTTTGTGTTCATTTCTACGGAAATCACTTCTAATCGCAACACAAAATGTCAGAACCGACTTCATTAAATAGAAACTAAAGCCGAAAAATCCCCCGAGAGAGCGAGAGATACAAAGTATAAACTTACCGAGTTCACTGTACCAGAGGAGCTTGCACTCTAATGCCCCCTCCCCCCACAGTCACATCAGTCTCTGTACCAGAGGAGCTTACACTCTAATGCCCCCTCCCCCCACAGTCACATCAATCTCTGTACCAGAGGAGCTTACACTCTAATGTCCCCTCCCCCACAGTCACATCAGTCTCTGTACCAGAGGAGCTTACACTCTAATGTCCCCTCCCCCCACAGTCACATCAGTCTCTGTACCAGAGGAGCTTACACTCTAATGTCCCCTCCCCCACAGTCACATCAGTCTCTGTAGCAGATGAGCTTACACTCTGTTTTGGGGGTGGAGTAATAGACAAAGCTGGCCATGTGATTGGACGCTGTATGTCTGATTTTGTCGCACACAGCGGCTGTGGCGTTGTACATAGAAGTGGGGACAGCGGCGTTGTGCGGTGTCGGGGTATCGGGGGGTCAGGTGACCGGCGTTGCAGTTTGTGGGAATATGACAGATAAAGCGATCTGATTGGTGGACAGGGAATGTGCGCGGTGGACAGTGAGAGTCGTAGTAATAAAAGCGGCTGAATTCTGTAGAGATTGGGGTTGCAGCCAATGAAATGCGCTGTGACGGATCTGCGAGAGGCGATAGATAAATCGCGATGACAGCGCCCCTCGCTCCTCGCACTTCGCCGTATTATCCGTTCAGAGAATAAATCTCTCTACAAATCCATCCACCCCTGAAGTGTCAGAGCGCTGCAACAATCCCACACAACCTGGGTTTAAAGGGGGGCTCCACCCAAAGGGGGGGGCAGACACAGGAGGGGCAGTTTTCTACGGCTCATTCACATTCACATCATACAGAATACATGTGAGGGGTGGGGCTGAGGAGCCCCCATTCTGACTGTGCTCACGCCTTATCCAATCAGCTTCTTCCCACCAGAGATGGACAGCACTGAACCCGGGAGTGATCATAGCTGAGCGCTTCCAGGTTCACACTTCCCCCAGGGAGGTGACAGCCGATCTCCCGCCATTACCCAATCACATCAACTTGTCTCACATAAGAAATAAACCTTTTCATCAACCCCTCCCCCCCCTACCACTTTCTCTCCTAGGTTGGAAAATAATGCCCGCCCACTACACAAAATCTGGGATATTGACACCCCCAACACCAAAAGTCTGGGATACTGACACCCCCAACACCAAAAGTCTGGGCTACTGACACTCCCCAACACCCAAAGTCTGGGATACTGACACCCCCAATACCAAAAGTCTGGGGTACTGACCCCCCCCAACACCCAAAGTCTGGGGTACTGACACCCCCCAACACCCAAAGTCTGGGATACTGACACCCCCCAACACCAAAAGTCTGGGATACTGACACCCCCATCACCCAAAGCCTGGGATACTGACACCCCCATCACCCAACGACTGGGATACTGACACCCCCATCACTCAAAGTCTGGGATACTGACACCCCCATCACCCAAAGCCTGGGATACTGACACCCCCACCTGAAGCCAAGTGAAATGACATCACACATCCCAAGGAGGTGCCATGACGCATCATCAGGGGCCAGATGTGAATATTTGGAAGAGACAGACGGTTTGCTGATGATGTCAGAAGGGAAGATGGCGGCATGGAACCCGGCATGCTACAATAGAGTGGCGTTGGCTGACACCAGACAGCGCTGGATTGGCTGGGTGGGTGAATGCAGTTTCCTGGTCACCATCATCTATATTTTTCCGTATTTGGAATAGTGAGTCTTGTGGAACTTTGGTGCTGTCCAAGTCTGGCCCCGAGGGCCAGGAGCCTGGGCTGTAATGGAGGGTTAAGGAATTGTCGATTCTCTAATATTAAAATTTCATTGCATGCGTCTCTCCGGAGATCCACTTTATTTATTATCATCTATCGTTAGCGGAAAGACACAAATTAGCGCTCCCCTCCCCCTCCCCCCGCCGGTGTAATTGAGAGAGGAAGAAAAGCCAGCAGCTCCCCTGTGACTGGCGCTGATTAAATTATAATCACATTGGATTAATTAATCTATAATATTTGCACTTTATATGAGAGAATGAAATGAGCCCTCAACATAAAGGTTACCGCCGCCGCCGAGCGCTGCGTCTCCGAAAAAGGAAAGCACGGCGAGAACGGAGCGATACCAGGCGGCCAATTATCAACAACGCCAAAACTTCGCTGAGATCAGGCGGGACAAAGCGGCCCGGTGACCCAAAGACCGAAAACGCAATTCACTCCCTCAGAGAAACTTCAACAGAATGAAATATTCGCTCACTGTGACCGATGTATTATATGGAGGCGGAGCAACGAAAACTCCACCCTGTACTGTGACCTATGTATTTTATGGAGGCGGAGCAACGAAAACTCCACCCTGTACTGTGACCTATGTATTTTATGGAGGCGGAGCAACGAAAACTCCACCCTGTACTGTGACCTATGTATTATATGGAGGCGGAGCAAGGAAAACTCCACCCTGTACTGTGACCGATGTATTATATGGAGGCGGAGCAACGAAAACTCCACCCTGTACTGTGACCTATGTATTATATGGAGGCGGAGCAACGAAAATTCCACCCTGTACTGTGACCTATGTATTATATGGAGGCGGAGCAACGAAAACTCCACCCTGTACTGTGACCTATGTATTATATGGAGGTGGAGCAACGAAAACTCCACCCTGTACTGTGACCTATGTATTATATGGAGGCGGAGAAACGATAACTCCGCCCTGTACTGTGACCATGTATTATATGGAGGCGGAGCAACGAAAACTCCACCCTGTACTGTGACCTATGTATTATATGGAGGCAGAGCAACGAAAACTCCACCCAGTACTGTGACCGATGTATTATATGGAGGCGGAGCAACAAAAATTCCACCCAGTACTGTGACCGATGTATTATATGGAGGCGGAGCAACGAAAACTCCACCCTGTACTGTGACCTATGTATTATATGGAGGCGGAGCAACGAAAACTCCACCCTGTACTATGACCGACATATTATATGGAGGCGGAGCAACGAAAACTCCACCCTGTACTGTGACCTATGTATTATATGGAGGCGGAGCACAGATAGCTCCTCCCTGTACTGCGACCGATGTATTATATGGAGGCGGAGCAACGAAAACTCCACCCTGTACTGTGACCTATGTATTATATGGAGGCGGAGCAGCGAAAACTCCACCCTGTACTGTGACCTATGTATTATATGGAGGCGGAGCAATGAAAACTCCACCCTGTACAGTGACCAATGTATTATATGGAGGCGGAGCACAGAAAGCTCCACCCTGTACTGTGACCGATGGAGGTGGAGCAACAAAAACTCCACCCTGTACTGTGACCAATGTATTATATGGAGGCGGAGCAACAAAATCTCCACCCTGTACTGTGACCGATGTATTATATGGAGGTGGAGCAACAAAATCTCCACCCAGTACTGTGACCGATGTATTATATGGAGGCGGAGCAACAAAAACTCCACCCAGTACTGTGACCGATGTGTTATATGGAGGCGGAGCAACGAAAACTCCACCCTGTACTGTGACTGATGTTTTAAATGGAGGCGGAGCAGAGAAAGTTCCTCCCTGTACTGTGACTGATGTTTTATATGGGGGCGGAGCACAGAAAGCTCCACCCTGCACTGTGACTGATGTTTTATATGGAGGAGGAGCACAGAAAGCTCCACCCTGTACTGTGACCAATGTTTTATATGGAGGCGGAGCACAGAGAGCTCCACCCTGTACTGTGACCGATGTTTTATATGGAAGCGGAGCACAGAGAGCTCCACCCTGTACTGTGACCAATGTTTTATATGGGGCGGACCACAGATAGCTCCTCCCTGTACTGTGACCAATGTTTTATATGGAGGCGGAGCACAGATAGATCCACCCTGCACTGTGACCGATGTTTTATATGGGGGCGGAGCACAGAAAGCTCCACCCTGTACTGTGACCGATGTTTTATATGGAGGCGGAGCACAGAGAGCTCCACCCTGTACTGTGACCGATGTTTTATATGGAGGCGGAGCACAGATAGCTCCACCCTGCACTGTGACTGATGTTTTATATGGAGGCGGAGCACAGAGAGCTCCACCCTGTACTGTGACCAATGTTTTATATGGAGGCGGAGCACAGAAAGCTCCACCCTGTACTGTGACCGATGTTTTATATGGAGGCGGAGCAACGCAGACTCCACCCTGTACTGTGACCGATGTTTTATATGGGGCGGACCACAGATAGCTCCTCCCTGTACTGTGACCAATGTTTTATATGGAGGCGGAGCACAGATAGCTCCACCCTGTACTGTGACCGATGTTTTATATGGAGGCGGAGCACAGAGAGCTCCACCCTGTACTGTGACCGATGTTTTATAAGGAGACGGAGCACAGAGAGCTCCACCCTGTACTGTGACCGATGTTTTATATGGAGGCGGAGCACAGATAGCTCCACCCTGTACTGTGACCGATGTTTTATATGGAGGCGGAGCACAGAGAGCTCCACCCTGTACTGTGACCGATGTTTTATAAGGAGACGGAGCACAGAGAGCTCC
>BLSH010528273.1:140806-153331 GCA_018402905.1 Glandirana rugosa
GGGGGGCATTTCATTGGTTTAATGGTGATGGCGCCATTCTGTTATCTCCTCCAGTTACAGAAGAGGAATCCCATAAAGGATAGAAGAAATGGTCCATCCTGTATATTACCGATTCTCCAAAGGGGGGGCAAACTTATCAGCACAGCTCTTATCTATCTATTATCTATCTATCTATTATCTATCTATCTATCTATCTATCTATCTATCTATCTATCTATCTATCTATCTATCTATCTATTATCTTCTATTATCTATCTATCTATCTATTATCTATCTATCTATCTATCTATCTATTATCTATCTATCTATCTATCTATTATCTATCTATCTATCTATCTATCTATCTATCTATCTATCTATTATCTATCTATCTATCTATCTATCTATCTATCTATCTATCTATCTATCTATCTATTATCTATCTATTATCTATCTATCTATCTATTATCTATCTATCTATCTATCTATCTATGGATATTCGGTGGAGTCTCTGACATGAAGAGAGTTGTGAATTCCAGTCTAGAAATTCCATGATAATTGCTGAGAGGTCGAACTCCCGACCTGTAGATTGTCTGACACGTTAGGAGAAGCTGTCCGGTCCCCAGAGTCAGTCTTCTCTCATTACTGGGAATGTTCTGCTTCTCCTGGTGCCTTGGATTCCTTCCTGTAAGCTGGGTGACCCCAGATTCCAGGCCATATAGAGAGCCGGGTGACCCCAGATTCCAGGCCATATAGAGGGCTGGGTGACCCCAGATTCCAGGCCATATAGAGAGCTGTGTGACCCCAGATTCCAGGCCGTATAGAGAGCTGTGTGACCCCAGATTCCAGGCCGTATAGAGAGCTGTGTGACCCCAGATTCCAGGCCGTATAGAGAGCTGTGTGACCCCAGATTCCAGGCCATATAGAGAGCTGGGTGACCCCAGATTCCAGGCCGCATAGAAAGCTGGGTGACCCCGGATTCCAGGCAGTATAGAGAGCTGGGTGACCCCAGATTCCAGGCCGCATAGAGGGCTGGGTGACCCCGGATGCCAGGCCATATAGAGAGCTGGGTGACCCCGGATTCCAGGCCATATAGAGAGCTGGATGACCCCAGATTCCAGGCCGTATAGAGAGCTGGGTGACCCCGGCTTCCAGGCCGTATAGAGAGCTGTGTGACCCCGGATTCCAGGCCATATGGAGAGCTGGGTGACCCCGGCTTCCAGGCCGTATAGAGAGCTGGGTGACCCCAGATTCCAGACTGTATAGAGAGCTGGGTGACCCCGGATTCCAGGCCATATAGAGAGCTGGGTGACCCCAGATTCCAGGCCGCATAGAGAGCTGAGGGACCCCAGATTCCAGACCGTATAGAGAGCTGGGTGACCCCAGATTCCAGGCTGTATAGAGAGCTGAGTGACCCCAGATTCCAGGCCATATAGAGAGCTGGGTGACCCCAGATTCCAGGCCGCATAGAAAGCTGGGTGACCCCGGATTCCAGGCCGTATAGAGGGCTGGGTGACCCCGGATGCCAGGCCATATAGAGAGCTGGGTGACCCCGGATTCCAGGCCATATAGAGAGCTGGATGACCCCAGATTCCAGGCCGTATAGAGAGCTGGGTGACCCCGGCTTCCAGGCCGTATAGAGAGCTGTGTGACCCCGGATTCCAGGCCATATGGAGAGCTGGGTGACCCCGGCTTCCAGGCCGTATAGAGAGCTGGGTGACCCCAGATTCCAGACTGTATAGAGAGCTGGGTGACCCCGGATTCCAGGCCATATAGAGAGCTGGGTGACCCCAGATTCCAGGCCGCATAGAGAGCTGAGGGACCCCAGATTCCAGACCGTATAGAGAGCTGGGTGACCCCAGATTCCAGGCTGTATAGAGAGCTGAGTGACCCCAGATTCCAGGCCATATAGAGAGCTGGGTGACCCCAGATTCCAGGCCGCATAGAAAGCTGGGTGACCCCGGATTCCAGGCCGTATAGAGGGCTGGGTGACCCCGGATGCCAGGCCATATAGAGAGCTGGGTGACCCCGGATTCCAGGCCATATAGAGAGCTGGATGACCCCAGATTCCAGGCCGTATAGAGAGCTGGATGACCCCGGATTCCAGGCCGTATAGAGAGCTGGGTGACCCCAGATTCCAGGCCATATAGAAAGCTGGGTGACCCCGGATTCCAGGCCGTATAGAGAGCTGGGTGACCCCAGATTCCAGGCCGTATAGAGAGCTGGGTGACCCCGGATTCCAGGCCGTATAGGGAGCTGGGGGACCCCAGATTCCAGGCCGTATAGAGAGCTGGGTGACCCCGGATTCCAGGCCGTATAGAGAGCTGGGTAACCCCAGATTCCACGCCGTATAGAGAGCTGGGTGACCCCGGATTCCAGGCCATATAGAGAGCTGGGTGACCCCAGATTCCAGGCCGTATAGAGAGCTGGGTGACCCCGGATTCCAGGCCATATAGAGAGCCGGGTGACCCTGGATTCCAGGCCATATAGAGAGCCAGGTGACCCCGAATTCCAGGCCATATAGAGAGCTGGGTGACCCCGTATTCCAGGCCGTATAGAGAGCTGGGTGACCCCGGATTCCAGGCCATATAGAGAGCTGGGTGACCCCAGATTCCAGGCCGTATAGAGAGCTGTGTGACCCCAGATTCCAGGCCGTATAGAGAGCTGTGTGACCCCAGATTCCAGGCCATATAGAGAGCTGTGTGACCCCAGATTGCAGGCCATATAGAGAGCTGGGTGACCCCGGCTTCCAGGCCGTATAGAGAGCTGTGTGACCCCGGATTCCAGGCCATATAGAGAGCTGGGTGACCCCGGATTCCAGGCCATATGGAGAGCTGGGTGACCCCGGCTTCCAGGCCGTATAGAGAGCTGGGTGACCCCAGATTCCAGGCTGTATAGAGAGCTGGGTGACCCCGGATTCCAGGCCATATAGAGAGCTGGGTGACCCCAGATTCCAGGCCGCATAGAGAGCTGAGGGACCCCAGATTCCAGGCCGTATAGAGAGCTGGGTGACCCCAGATTCCAGGCCGTATAGAGAGCTGGGTGACCCCAGATTCCAGGCCATATAGAGAGCTGGGTGACCCCAGATTCCAGGCCATATAGAAAGCTGTGTGACCCCAGATTCCAGGCCGTATAGAGAGCTGGGTGACCCTGGATTCCAGGCCATATAGAGAGCTGTGTGACCCCGGATTCCAGGCCATATAGAGAGCTGGGTGACCCCGGATTCCAGGCCATATGGAGAGCTGGGTGACCCCGGCTTCCAGGCCGTATAGAGAGCTGGGTGACCCCAGATTCCAGGCCGTATAGAGAGCTGGGTGACCCCAGATTCCAGGCCATATAGAGAGCTGGGTGACCCCAGATTCCAGGCCATATAGAAAGCTGTGTGACCCCAGATTCCAGGCCGTATAGAGAGCTGGGTGACCCTGGATTCCAGGCCATATAGAGAGCTGTGTGACCCCGGATTCCAGGCCATATAGAGAGCTGGGTGACCCCGGATTCCAGGCCATATGGAGAGCTGGGTGACCCCGGCTTCCAGGCCGTATAGAGAGCTGGGTGACCCCAGATTCCAGGCTGTATAGAGAGCTGGGTGACCCCGGATTCCAGGCCATATAGAGAGCTGGGTGACCCCAGATTCCAGGCCGCATAGAGAGCTGAGGGACCCCAGATTCCAGGCCGTATAGAGAGCTGGGTGACCCCAGATTCCAGGCCGTATAGAGAGCTGGGTGACCCCAGATTCCAGGCCATATAGAGAGCTGGGTGACCCCAGATTCCAGGCCATATAGAGAGCTGGGTGACCCCAGATTCCAGGCCATATAGAGAGCTGGGTGACCCCGGATTCCAGGCCGTATAGAGAGCTGGGTGACCCCGGATTCCAGGCCATATAGAGAGCTGGGTGACCCTGGATTCCAGGCCATATAGAGAGCCGGGTGACCCTGGATTCCAGGCCATATAGAGAGCCAGGTGACCCCAGATTCCAGGCCGTATAGAGAGCTGGGTAACCCCGGAGGCCGGAGAGAGGGACTTGGTACTCCCTGTTCCCAGTCAGATGGCCGTGCCAGCACCGGGCATTACACATGTTCCTCCACATGTCCTCTCATCCCGGCTACCAGAACATGCAGCCTGGCCTCTCCAGAAGTTCTGATTTTCTGGATCTGAATTCCAGGTTTTCCATTGTTGTACATAAGGGAATGTTATGGGAGAACTCTGCAGCAAAGAGATAAAAACAGCCAAAATGTCATGTGATCTCTCCTTGTCTCTATTGCAGCTAAGAAATGCAACTTGGTCACCTCTCCATCCCCAGCTTCTGATTGGACAGCGTTCAGCGTTCTATGACATCATCACTCTTCTCTCTCCTCCTCCCGGTGTGCTCTGACAGTGTAATACAATAGAGCCCCCCTCTCCTGGTCTGAATACATCGGCAGATTCAGGCCATTATTGGACTTGTATGTAGAATACGTCCCCCTCCATCCATGTGAGGAATTGGCGTCCCTCCGGAGCTCGGACTCCTTCGATTTGTCAGCTGTCAGAAGTCTCTTTGACGTGCCGAGTGTCTGCAGACAGGAATGATAATGAGGGGTCTTTATCTTGATGGGAATTCAGTGTACAATGTCAGACATGTAGTCAGCGAGACACCCTGCCGTGTACTGAGGGTCGTCTGTACCGCCACCTGCGCCTCCACGCCAGAGACGTACACAGAGCCGGGAATTTATAGAGCCTCATAGATGTTCACTGAGAATCCGGCAAATGGCACAGCGTGGTTCATGGCGGCGGCGTATGCCAAGATGGCGGAACTGGCGCCCCATTTATCCGACATGGAAACCGCAAACATACAAAGTGGGCGGAGCCTGTGTCACTCTATATTGTTTCCTCCCCCTCCTTCCTGCAAACATCCAACTGCACACAATGCAGATTTAGAGCCCATCGCGCCATTGTGTTTTATATGCGCTGCAACAAACGCAAAACGTGCCAGGGGAGACGGGGGCTGGGAGCGACCTACTTGTGATCTATAGGACAAAAAAATTCCCAAAAAGAGAACAGCGACTGCAGCGTGACGCAAAACCAGGGATAATGACGCAACGTGAAATCAGCAAAAATGGGGTAACATAAAAGTAGTGATGTGTAATGTGAAAGTAGTGGTGTGGCGTAACGTGAAAGTAGTGGTGTGGTGTAACGTGAAAGTAGTGATTTGGCGTGACGTAAAAGTAGCCATAGTGGTAAAACAAGAAATTGGAGATAATGGCGTAATGTGAAAGCATCAATAATGGTGAAAGGGCTGGCACCATATTTGAGGCCATTTCCTACCATCCAGTCCATTGCGCTATTGGTCCTTATTGCTCATTCAGCCCATCACTTTGGCTCCTTGTTGTTCAGGGTTGGCACCATATTTGGGGAGATTTTGCATCATCCAACCTATACTGGGATCCTGTGGCTCCTCGTTGTTTTAGGTTGGCACCATATTTGGGGTAATTTCCCACCATCCAACCTATACTGGGATCCTGTGGCTCCTCGTTGTTCAGGGTTGGCACCATATTTGGGGTGATTTCCCATCATCCAACCTATACTGGGATCCTGTGGCTCCTAATTGTTCAGGGTTGGCACCATATTTGGGGTGATTTCCCATGATCCAACCTATACTGGGATCCTGTGGCTCCTAGTTGTTCAGGGTTGGCACCATATTTGGGGTGAATTCCCATCATCCAACCTATACTTGGATCCTGTGGCTCTTCGTTGTTCAGGTTTGGCACCATATTTGGGGTGTTTTCTCATAATCCAACCTATACTGGGATCCTATGGCTCCTCGTTGTTTCCTACCATCCAACCTATACTGGGATCCTGTGGCTCCTTGCTGTTCAGGGTTGGCACCATATTTGGGGTGATTTCCCATCATCCAATGTATACTGGGATCCTGTGGCTCCTCGTTGTTCAGGGTTGGCACCATATTTGGGGTGATTTCCCATCATCCAACCTATACTGGGATCCTGTGGCTCCTCGTTGTTTTAGGTTGGCACCTTATTTGGGGTAATTTCCCACCATCCAACCTATACTGGGATCCTGCGGCTCCTCATTGTTCAGGGTTGGCACCATATTTGGGGTGATTTCCCACCATCCAACCTATACTGTGATCCTGCGGCTCCTCGTTATTTCGGGTTGGCACCATATTTGGGGTGATTTCCCACCATCCAACCTATACTGGGATCCTGTGGCTCCTCGTTGTTTCAGGTTGGCACCATATTTGGGGTAATTTCCCACCATCCAACCTATACTGGGATCCTGTGGCTCCTCATTGTTCCTGGTTGGCACCATATTTGGGGTGATTTCCCATCATCCAACCTATACTGGGATCCTTTGGCTGCTCGTTGTTCAGGGTTGGCACCATATTTGGAGTGATTTCCCATCATTCAACCTATACTGGAATCCTGTAGCTCCTCGTTACTCAGGGCTGACACCATATTTGGGGTGATTTCCCGTCATCCAACCTATAGTGGGATCCTGTGGCTCCTCGTTACTCAGGGTTGGCACCATATTTGGGGTGATTTCCTGTCATCCAACCTATACTGGGATTCTGTGGCTCCTCGTTGTTCAGGGTAGGCACCATATTTGGGGTGATTTCCCATCATCCAACCTATACTGGGATCCTGTGGCTCCTCGTTATTTCGGGTTGGCGCCATATTTGGGTTCATTTCCCACCATCCAACCTATACTGGGATCCTGTAGCTCCTCGTTGTTCAGGGTTGGCGCCATATTTGGGGTGATTTCCCATCATTCAACCTATACTGGGATCCTGTGGCTCCTCATTGTTCAGGGTTGGCACCATATTTGGGGTGATTTCCCACCATCCAACCTATACTGGGATCCTGTGGCTCCTCGTTGTTCAGGGTTGGCACCATATTTGGGGTGATTTCCCATAATCCAACCTATACTGGGATCCTGTGGCTCCTCGTTACTCACGGTTGGCACCATATTTGGGGTGATTTCCCACCATCCAACCTATACTGGGATCCTGTGGCTCCTCATTGTTCAGGGTTGGCACCATATTTGGGGTGATTTCCCACCATCCAACCTATACTGGGATCCTGTGGCTCCTCTTTCAGGGTTGGCACCATATTTGGGGTGATTTCCCATAATCCAACCTATACTGGGATCCTGTGGCTCCTCGTTACTCAGGGTTGCCACCATATTTGGGGTGATTTCCCATCATCCAACCTATACTGGGATCCTGTGGCTCCTCATTGTTCAGGGTTGGCACCATATTTGGGGTGATTTCCCACCATCCAACCTATACTGGTATCCTGTGGCTCCTCGTTACTAAGGGTTGGCACCATATTTGGGGTGATTTCCCATCATCCAACCTATACTGGGATCCTGTGGCTCCTCATTGTTCAGGGTTGGCACCATATTTGGGGCGATTTCCCATCATCCATCCTATACTGGGATCCTGTGGCTCCTCATTGTTCAGGGTTGGCACCATATTTGGGGTGATTTCCCATCATCCAACCTATACTGGGATCCTATGGCTCCTCGTTGTTCAGGGTTGGCACCATATTTGGGGTGGTTTCCCATCATCCAACCTATACTGGGATCCTCTGGCTCCTCGTTGTTCAGGGTTGGCACCATATTTGGGGTGATTTCCCATCATTCAACCTATACTGGAATCCTGTGGCTCCTCGTTACTCAGGGTTGGCACCATATTTGGAGTGATTTCCTGTCATCCAACCTATACTGGGATCCAGTGGCTCCTCGTTACTCAGGGTTGGCACCATATTTGGGGTGATTTCCTGTCATCCAACCTATACTGGGATTCTGTGGCTCCTCGTTGTTCAGGGTTGGCACCATATTTGGGGTGTTTTCCCATAATCCAACCTATACTGGGATCCTGTGGCTCCTCGTTTTGGGTTGGCACCATATTTGGGGTAATTTCTCACCATCCAACCTATACTGGGATTCTGTGGCTCCTCGTTGTTCAGGGTTGGCACCATATTTGGGGTGATTTCCCATTATTCAACCTATACTGGGATCCTGTGGCTCCTCGTTGTTCAGGGTTGGCACCATATTTGGGGTGATTTCCCATCATTCAACCTATACTGGGATCCTGTGGCTCCTCATTACTCAGGGTTGGCACCATATTTTGGGTGATTTCCCTTCATCCAACCTATAGTGGGATCCTGTGGCTCCTCATTGTTCAGGGTTGGCACCATATTTGGGGCGATTTCCCTTCATCCAACCTATAGTGGGATCCTGTGGCTCCTCATTGTTCAGGGTTGGCACCATATTTGGGGTAATTTCCCACCATCCAACCTATACTGGGATCCTGTGGCTCCTTGTTGTTCAGGGTTGGCAACATATTTGGGGTGATTTCCCATGATCCAACCTATACTGGGATCCTGTGGATCCTCGTTGTTTCGGGTTGGCACCATATTTGGGGTGATTTCCCATCATCCAACCTATACTGGGATCCTGTGGCTCCTCGTTACTCAGGTTTGGCACCATATTTGGGGTGATTTCCCATGATCCAACCTATACTGGGATCCTGTGGCTCCTCGTTGTTCAGGGTTGGCACCATATTTGGGGTCATTTCCCACCATCCAACCTATACTGGGATCCTGTAGCTCCTCGTTCAGGGTTGGCGCCATATTTGGGGTGATTTCCCATCATTCAACTTATACTGGGATCCTGTGGCTCCTCGTTACTCACGGTTGGCACCATATTTGGGGTGATTTCCCATCATCCAACCTATACTAGGATCCTGTGGCTCCTCATTGTTCAGGGTTGGCACCATATTTGGGGTGATTTCCCACCATCCAACCTATACTGGGATCCTGTGGCTCCTCGTTCAGGGTTGGCACCATATTTTGGGTGATTTCCCGTCATCCAACCTATAGTGGGATCCTGTGGCTCCTCATTGTTCAGGGTTGGCACCATATTTGGGGCGATTTCCCATCATCCAACCTATACTGGGATCCTGTGGCTCCTCGTTGTTCAGGGTTGGGACCATATTTGGGGTGATTTCCCATGATCCAACCTATACTGGGATCCTGTGGATCCTCGTTGTTTCGGGTTGGCACCATATTTGGGGTGATTTCCCATCATCCAACCTATACTGGGATACTGTGGCTCCTCGTTACTCAGGGTTGGCACCATATTTGGGGTGATTTCCCATGATCCAACCTATACTGGGATCCTGTGGCTCCTCGTTGTTCAGGGTTGGCACCATATTTGGGGTCATTTCCCACCATCCAACCTATACTGGGATCCTGTAGCTCCTCGTTCAGGGTTGGCGCCATATTTGGGGTGATTTCCCATCATTCAACTTATACTGGGATCCTGTGGCTCCTCGTTACTCACGGTTGCCACCATATTTGGGGTGATTTCCCATCATCCAACCTATACTGGGATCCTGTGGCTCCTCATTGTTCAGGGTTGGCACCATATTTGGGGTGATTTCCCACCATCCAACCTATACTGGGATCCTGTGGCTCCTCGTTCAGGGTTGGCATCATATTTGGGGTGATTTCCCATCATCCAACCTATACTGGGATCCTGTGGCTCCTCGTTGATCAGGGTAAGCACCATATTTGGGGTGATTTCCCATCATCCAACCTATACTGGGATCCTTTGGCTCCTCGTTGTTCAGGGTTGGCACCATATTTGGGGTGATTTCCCATCATTCAACCTATACTGGAATCCTGTGGCTCCTCGTTACTCAGGGTTGGCACCATATTTGGAGTGATTTCCCGTCATCCAACCTATACTGGGATCCTGTGGCTCCTCGTTACTCAGGGTTGGCACCATATTTGGGGTGATTTCCTGTCATCCAACCTATCCTGGGATTCTGTGGCTCCTCGTTGTTCAGGGTTGGCACCATGTTTGGGGTGTTTTTTCCCATAATCCAACCTATACTGGGATCCTGTGGCTCCTCATTTTGGGTTGGCACCATATTTGGGGTAATTTCCCACCATCCAACCTATACTGGGATCCTGTGGCTCCTCGTTGTTCAGGGTTGGCACCATATTTGGGGTGATTTCCCATCATTCAACCTATACTGGGATCTTGTGGCTCCTCGTTACTCAGGGTTGGCACCATATTTTGGGTGATTTCCCATCATCCAACGTATACTGGGATCCTGTGGCTCCTCATTGTTCAGGGTTGGCACCATATTTGGGGTAATTTCCCACCATCCAACCTATACTGGGATCCTGTGGCTCCTCGTTGTTCAGGGTTGGCACCATATTTGGGGTGATTTCCCATCATCCAACTTATACTGGGATCCTGTGGCTCCTCATTGTTCAGGGTTGGCACCATATTTGGGGCGATTTCCCATCATCCAACCTATACTGGGATCCTGTGGCTCCTCATTGTTCAGGGTTGGCATCATATTGGGGTGATTTCCCATCATCCAACCTATACTGGGATCCTGTGGATCCTCGTTGTTTCGGGTTGGCACCATATTTGGGGTGATTTACCATGATCCAATCTATACTGGGATCCGGTGGCTCCTCGTTACTCAGGGTTGGCACTATATTTGGGGTGATTTCCCATCATCCAACCTATACTGGGATCCTGTGGCTCCTCGTTGTTCAGGGTAGGCACCATATTTGGGGTGATTTCCCATCATCCAACCTATGCTGGAATCCTGTGGCTCCTCGTTGTTCAGGGTAGGCACCATATTTGGGGTGATTTCCCATCATCCAACCTATACTGGGATCCTGTGGCTCCTCGTTGTTCAGGGTAGGCACCATATTTGGGGTGATTTCCCACCATCCAACCTATACTGGGATCCTGTGGCTCCTCGTTACTCAGGGTTGGCACCATATTTGGGGTGATTTTCCATGATCCAACCTATACTGGGATCCTGTGGCTCCTCGTTGTTCAGGGTTGGCACCATATTTGGGGTGATTTCCCATCATCCAACCAATACTGGGATCCTGTGGCTCCTAATTGTTCCGAGTTGGCACCATATTTGGGGCGATTTCCCATCATCCAACCTATACTGGGATCCTGTGGCTCCTCGTTGTTCAGGGTTGGCACCATATTTGGGGCGATTTCCCATCATCCAACCTATACTGGGATCCTGTGGCTCCTCGTTACTCAGGGTTGGCACCATATTTGGGGTGATTTCCCATCATGCAACCTATATTGGGATCCTGTGGATCCTCGTTGTTTCGGGTTGGCACCATATTTGGGGTGATTTTCCATGATCCCACCTATACTGGGATCCTGTGGCTCCTCGTTGTTCAGGGTTGGCACCATATTTGGGGTGATTTTCCATGATCCAACCTATAGTGGGATCCTGTGGCTCCTCGTTGTTCAGGGTTGGCACCATATTTGGGGCGATTTCCCATCATCCAACCTATACTGGGATCCTGTGGCTCCTCGTTGTTCAGGGTTGGCACCATATTTGGGGTGATTTCCCATCATCCAACCAATACTGGGATCCTGTGGCTCCTAATTGTTCCGAGTTGGCACCATATTTGGGGCGATTTCCCATCATCCAACCTATACTGGGATCCTGTGGCTCCTCGTTGTTCAGGGTTGGCACCATATTTGGGGCGATTTCCCATCATCCAACCTATACTGGGATCCTGTGGATCCTCGTTGTTTCGGGTTGGCACCATATTTGGGGTGATTTCCCATGATCCAACCTATACTGGGATCCTGTGGCTCCTCGTTACTCAGGGTTGGCACCATATTTGGGGTGATTTCCCATGATCCAACCTATACTGGGATCCTGTGGCTCCTCGTTACTCAGGGTTGGCACCATATTTGGGGTGATTTCCCATCATCCAACCTATACTGGGATCCTGTGGCTCTTAATTGTTCAGGGTTGGCACCACATTTGGGGTGATTTCCCATGATCCAACCTATACTGGGATCCTGTGGCTCCTCGTTACTCAGGGGTGGCACCATATTTGGGGTGATTTCCCACCATCCATTGTGATTTATCTCGGCTCGCGTCCCGGGAACATCTCAGGAATATCTGGAGAGACAATAGTTGGCCGGCCCCTCCCTTTGTGGTCGGGATGAATAGAATCCCTGAGAATTATTCTGATACCGCAAACGATATTGAGAAAGTCGCCATTCGCCACAATTGCTGTTTTATTTCAGAGAATCGATTCGCTGCCAACCGCGTTATTAAAAATAAACATTGAGGCTGAAAAAATGTTTAATAAAAAATGGGAATTTTTATGGTCAGCTCGTCCATTTGTCAGATTGCTTTGTCTGTAATGTGAGCCGCCCCTTTGTACATCCATCAAACAGATGCTGAAGGCAATAGATGGGCTTGGCCAGGCCCGGGGGGCCCGCCATGGGGCCCAGCTCTCCGCTTTCCCAAAAAATCAGGGACACAGTTTATTGTCTGAGATATTGGAAATCTCCCCTCCCCCGTTATTGGCCTATAATTGGCAGCGTTCCCCTGACTGCTCCTTCTGTGCCCCGCACTCAGGGTTTCCTATCATCAGGCGGGCGCAGTTCTCAGGTATAGAGGAGGCTCAGTACCCTCTGCCTGATGATAGAGGAGCATTGCTGGAGCACACGGGGGGGGGGGGGGGC
>BLSH010528273.1:155248-179749 GCA_018402905.1 Glandirana rugosa
GTAGATAATGTATTATAGTGTCTTACTGGGGGGAGATAAGGGGGGTCAGTATATAATAGAGGGGGGTCATTCTGTGATATGATGTAATAGATGGGGGGTGAGTATATAATAGAGGGGGTCATTCTGTGATATGATGTAATAGATGGGGGGGGGTCAGTATATAATAGAGGGGGGTTATTATATAATAGATGGGGGTCAGTATATAATAGATGGGGGGGTCAGTATATAACAGATGGGGGGGTCAGTATATAATAGATGGGGGGGTCAGTATATAACAGATGGGGGGGTCAGTATATAATAGAGGGGGGGGGTTATTATATAATAGATGGGGGGGTCAGTATATAATAGAGGGGGGGTTATTATATAATAGATGGGGGGGTCAGTATATAATAGATGGGGGGGGGTTATTATATAATAGATGGGGGGGTCAGTATATAATAGATGGGGGGGTCAGTATATAATAGATGGGGGGTCAGTATATAACAGATGGGGGTCATTCCCGGGTTTGGCACCTGTGTCAGTGTAGGAATTCGCCGCCTGCATACTTCTCATTCCTCCAGACGGAGCAGCAAGTGCAGAGGGCGCAGGTGGCCAGAGGGGCTTCCTGGGGTCACCGAATGGAGGAAGTGCAGTGATTTCACAGTGTAGAGAAGCAGATGTCTGTCCATCACAGGGAAGGCCCCCCGCTGGGTGAGTGGGATATTGGATGACCATCTGGAGCATCAGGTGACCCCCGCACACCGCTTCCCTTTTACCGGCCAACTCTCCCATCTCCACAATACCTTCTGCTGAGCCAGCAGTGAAGAGATAATCCCCTTCCCTGGAGGATTTCCACTCGCTGCCGCCATGACACAATGGCGTCCTATCGGAGATGAGCCGGACACACAATCCACCTTATAACAGCAAATGTATTATCTGCGGCTTCTAATCCCAATATATAAATATATTTCTGTCCGGATGGAAGGCGGCAGAACAATTGGAAGGTTTTATTGTGAAGGATTCCGCATAGAGAGCGACTCTGGAGAAGTCCGCCATCGTTATCAATCACAGATCAGCTTCACGGAGACGTCGTCTACGTATCTGGAGGGGCGAGCCGAGCAAATCGCATCCTGCAGTCAGCCACACACTCTATATACAGTATACAGCCATTCTATATATATATATATACAGTATATAGTATACAGCCATTCTATATATATATATATATACAGTATATAGTATACAGCCATTCTATATATACAGTGGGGTACAGAAAGTATTCAGACCCCCTTAGATTTTTCACTCTTTGTTATATTGCAGCCATTTGCTAAAATCATTTAAGTTCATTTTTCCCTCATTAATGTGCACACAGCACCCCCTCATTAATGTACACACAGCACCCCCTCATTAATGTGCTCACAGCCCCCCTTCATTAATGTGCACACAGCACCCCCTCATTAATGTGCACACAGCACCCCCTCATTAATGTGCACACAGCACCCCCTCATTAATGTACACACTGCACCCCCTCATTAATATGCACACAGCACCCCCTCATTAATGTACACACAGCGCCCCCTCATTAATGTACACACAGCACCCCCTCATTAATGTGCACACAGCACCCCCTCATTAATGTGCACACTGCACCCCCTCATTAATGTGCACACAGCACCCCATATTGACAGAAAAACACAGAATTGTTGACATTTTTGCAGATTTATTAAAAAAGAAAAACTGAAATATCCCATGGGGGTCCTAAGTATTCAGACCCTTTGCTGTGACACTCAGATATTTAACTCAGGTGCTGCCCATTTCTTCTGATCATCCATGAGATGGTTCTGTACCTTCATTTGAGCCCAGCTGTGTTTGATTCTACTGATTGGACTTGATTAGGAAAGCCACACACCGGTCTATAGAAGACCTTACAGCTCACAGTGCATGTCAGAGCAAATGAGAGTCATGAGGTCAAAGGAACTGCCTGAAGAGCTCAGAGACAGAATTGTGGCAAGGCACAGAGACAGAATTGTGGCAAGGCAAAGATCTGGCCAAGGTTACGAAAAAAATTCTGCTGCACTTAAGGTTCCTAAGAGCACAGTGGCCTCCATAATCCTTAAATGGAAGACATTTGGGACGAGCAGAACCCTTCCTAGAGCTGCCGTCCGGCCAAACTGAGTTATCGGGGGAGAAGAGACTTAGTGAGAGAGGTAAAGAAGAACCCAAAGATCACTGTGGCTGAGCTCCAGAGATGGGAGAAAGTTGTAGAAAGTCAACCATCACTGCAGCCCTTCACCAGTCAGGGCTTTATGGCAGAGTGGCCCGACGGAAGCCTCTCCTCAGCGCAGACACAGGAAAGCCCGCATGGAGTTTGCTAAAAAACACCTGAAGGACTCCAAGATGCTGAGAAATAAGATTCTCTGGTCTGATGAGACCAAGATAGAACTTTTTGGCCTTAATTCTAAGCGGTATGTGTGGAGAAAACCAGGCACTGCTCATCACCTGTCCAATACAGTCCCAACAGTGAAGCATGGTGGTGGCAGCATCATGCTGTGGGGGTGTTTTTCAGCTGCAGGGACAGGACGACTGGTTGCAATCAAGGGAAAGATGAATGCGGCCAAGTACAGGGATATCCTGGACCAAAACCTTCTCCAGAGCGCTCAGGACCTCAGACTGGGCCAAAGGTTTACCTTCCAACAAGACAATGACCCTAAGGACGAAGGAGTGGCTTCACAACAACACCGTGACTGTTCTTGAATAACCCAGCCAGATTACACATTAATGAGGGGGTGCTGTGTGCACATTAATGAGGGGGTGCTGTGTGCACATTAATGAGGGGGTGCTGTGTGTACATTAATGAGGGGGTGCTGTGTGCACATTAATGAGGGGTGCTGTGTGCACATTAATGAGGGAAAAAAATGAACTTAAATGATTTTAGCAAATGGCTGCAATATAACAAAGAGTGAAACATTTAAGGGGGTCTGAATACTTTCCGTATATACAGTATATAGTATACAGCCATTCTATATATATATATACACAGTGTATAGTATACAGCCATTCTATATATACAGAGAGTATATAGTATACAGCCATTATATATATATATACAGTATATAGTATACAGCCATTATATATATACAGTATATAGTATACAGACATTATATATATACAGTATATAGTATACAGCCATTATATATATACAGTATATAGTATACAGACATTCTATATATATATATATACAGTATATAGTATACAGCCATTATATATATATATATATATACAGTATATAGTATACAGCCATTATATATATACAGTATATAGTATACAGACATTCTATATATATATATACAGTATATAGTATACAGCCATTATATATATATATATACAGTAGATAGTATACAGCCATTATATATATATATATATATATATATACAGTATATAGTATACAGCCATTATATATATATATATACAGTATATAGTATGCAGCCATTATATATATATACAGTATATAGTATACATTCACTCTCTTCTATAATGTGAATGCAGCCTCAGGTCTCCAGCATGCTGGATGTTTTTATCGTGGCTCTTAGGGGCGTCTGGCATTTTTATTTTCTGCTCCCCCCATGATAATCCGTCCATCACACAGAGGAGTTTAGAGGCCAGGAGCAGCAGCGGTTTTGTCTGAACATTGCGTTATTGCTGGGTGCGTTATTGCTGGGTGCGTTATTGCTGGGTGCGTTATTGCTGGGTGCGCTATTGGTGGGTGCGTTATTGCTGGGTGCGCTATTGGTGGGTGCGTCATTGCTGGGTGCGCTATTGGTGGGTGCGCTATTGCTGGGTGCGCTATTGGTGGGTGCGTTATTGGTGGGTGCGTTATTGCTGGGTGCGCTATTGCTGGGTGCGCTATTGCTGGGTGCGCTATTGGTGGGTGCGTTATTGGTGGGTGCGCTATTGCTGGGTGCGTTATTGGTGGGTGCGTTATTGCTGGGTGCGCTATTGCTGGGTGCATTATTGGTGGGTGCACTATTGGTGGGTGCGTTATTGCTGGGTGCGCTATTGGTGGGTGCGTTATTGGTGGGTGCGTTATTGCTGGGTGCGCTATTGCTGGGTGCGCTATTGCTGGGTGCGCTATTGGTGGGTGCGTTATTGGTGGGTGCGCTATTGCTGGGTGCGCTATTGGTGGGTGCGTTATTGGTGGGTGCGTTATTGGTGGGTGCCTTATTGCTGGGTGCCTTATTGGTGGGTGCGCTATTGCTGGGTGCCTTATTGGTGGGTGCGCTATTGCTGGGTGCGCTATTGCTGGGTGCGCTATTGCTGGGTGCGCTATTGCTGGGTGCGCTATTGCTGGGTGCGTTATTGCTGGGTGCGCTATTGGTGGGTGCGTTATTGGTGGGTGCGTTATTGGTGGGTGCGTTATTGCTGGGTGCGCTATTGCTGGGTGCGTTATTGCTGGGTGCGTTATTGCTGGGTGCATTATTGCTGGGTGCTCTATTGCTGGGTGCGCTATTGCTGGGTGCGCTATTGCTGGGTGCGTTATTGCTGGGTGCTCTATTGCTGGGTGCGTTATTGGTGGGTGCGTTATTGCTGGGTGCGTTATTGCTGGGTGCGTTATTGCTGGGTGCATTATTGCTTTATATGCGTTATAGCATTTGAGTGTTAATTCATTTGAATGGCCAGAATAAATTATTATTCTGGCCAATGAAATGGATTAATGTCCAAGCACTCGACGCGACTAAAAGCGCTGCATGCGTTTACAAGGGCCAAGCGTTTTTTTCTGCCAAAACACCGCTGCCAGGAGGTAGACATTTGCACTGCCGAAAAATTTTTCATTTTCATTTCATTCGGTTTTTTTTTGGATCATTCGTTATGATCGAAATTTATTATTTTGAATAAACTCATAATTTGGGAACTTTGGAAATTCGAAAATCCGAAAATAAGAAAGTAAATCCGAAATAATAACCAACTATGAAATGATAGCTGTTGGAATTTCCTTTCAAGTTTGGCTGACAGTGAAGGTAACGAATGCGAATTTATCCGAAATAACGAATGCCGCATCTAAACAAATGGAACGGAACAAATGAATAATAATAAATAATAATAATAATAAAAAGTTTTTATTATTATTTATTAATAATAATGAATTTTGTTCCCATTCGTTTAGATGCGGCATTCGTTATTTCAGATTATTTGTAACTTCGGATAAATTCGCATTCGTTACCTTCACTGTCAGCCAAACTTGAAAGGAAATTCCAACAGCTATCATTTCATAGATAGTAATAGTTATTATACGTTAGTTATCGTTTCAGATTTTTATTTTCAATTTTCCAAATTTCGGATTTTCACAAATTAACTAATTTTTTAAAATTTTAGTTGAAAAACGTATTCGTGAACGAAATGAATTGCCCATTGGGGAGATCTCTCTATGCGTTGGCCCATTGCTTTCCATGAGCAGTGGGTTCTTCTGCGTGGCTGGGCCTATATTAAGGATAGGAGCCTGGAGCTGCAGCTCCAATAGCCCCAATGTTAATCCAGCCCTGGATAGAACCCGGACAGCGGGAGAGGCGACCGATCACCATAGAACCCGGACACCGGGAGAGGCGACCGATCACCATAGAACCCAGACACCGGGAGAGGTGAGCGATCACCATAGAACCCGGACACCGGGAGAGGCGACCGATCACCATAGAACCCGGACACCGGGAGAGGCGACCGATCACCATAGAACCCAGACACCGGGAGAGGCGAGCGATCACCATAGAACCCGGACACCGGGAGAGGCGAGCGATCACCATAGAACCCGGACACCGGGAGAGGCGACCGATCACCATAGAACCTGGACACCGGGAGAGGCGACCGATCACCATAGAAACCGGACACCGGGAGAGGCGAGCGATCACCATAGAACCCGGACACCGGGAGAGGCGACCGATCACCATAGAACCTGGACACCGGGAGAGGCGACCGATCACCATAGAACCCGGACACCGGGAGAGGTGACCGATCACCATAGAACCCGAACACGGGGAGAGGCAACCGATCACCATAGAACCCGGACACCGGGAGAGGCGACCGATCACCATAGAACCCGGACACCGGGAGAGGCGACCAATCACCATAGAACCCGAACACCGGGAGAGGCGACCGATCACCATAGAACCCGGACACCGGGAGAGGCGACCGATCACCATAGAACCCGGACACCGGGAGAGGCGACCGATCACCATAGAACCCGGACACCGGGAGAGGCGACCGATCACCATAGAACCCGGACACCGGAAGAGGCGACCGATCACCATAGAACCCGGACACCGGAAGAGGCGACCGATCACCATAGAACCCGGACACTGGGAGAGGCGACCGATCACCATAGAATCCGGACACCGGAAGAGGCGACCGATCACCATAGAACCCGGACACCGGAAGAGGCGACCGATCACCATAGAACCCGGACACTGGGAGAGGTGACTGATCACCATAGAACCCGGACACTGGGAGAGGCGAGCGATCACCATAGAACCCGGACACCGGGAGAGGCGACCGATCACCATAGAACCCGGACACCGGGAGAGGCGACCGATCACCATAGAATCCGGACACCGGGAGAGGCGACCAACCGATCACCATAGAACCCGGACACCGGGAGAAGCGACCGATCACCATAGAACCCGGACACCGGGAGAGGCGACCGATCACCATAGAACCCAGACACCGAGAGAGGCGACCGCTCACCAGAGAACACGGACACTGGGAGAGGTGACCGACCACCATAGAACCCGGACACTGGGAGAGGCGACCGATCACCATAGAACCTGGACACCGGGAGAGGCGACTGATCACCATAGAACCCGGACACCGGGAGAGGCGACCGATCACCATAGAACCCGGACACCGGGAGAGGCGACCGATCCCCATAGAACCCGGACACCGGGAGATGGACCGACCACCATAGAACCCGGACACCAGGAGAGGCGACCGATCACCATAGAACCCGGACACCGGGAGAGGCGAGCAATCACCATAGAACCCTGACACCGGGAGAGGTGACCGATCACCATAGAATCCGGTCACCGGGAGAGACGACCGATCACCATAGAATCCGGTCACCGGGAGAGGCGACCGATTACTATAGAACCCCGACACCGGGAGAGGCGACCGATCACCATAGAATCCGGTCACCGGGAGAAGCGACCGATCACCATAGAACCCCGACACCGGGAGAGGCGACCGATCACCATAGAACCCCGACACCGGGAGAGGCGACCAATCACCACAGAACCCGGACACCGGGAGAGGCAACCGATCAATATAGAACCCGGACACCGGGAGAGGCGGCCGATCACCATAGAACCCAGACACCGGGAGAGGCGACCGATCACCATAGAATCCGGTCACCGGGAGAGACGACCGATCACCATATAATCTGGTCACCGGGAGAGGCGACTGATCACCATAGAACCCGGACACCGGGAGAAGCAACCGATCACCATAGAACCCCCGACACCGGGAGAGGCGACCGATCACCATAGAACCCGGACACCGGGAGAAGCGACCGATCACCATAGAATCCGGTCACCGGGGGAGACAACCGATCACCATAGAATCCGGTCACCGGGAGAGGCGACCGATCACTATAGAACCCCGACACCGGGAGAGGCGACCGATCACCATAGAACCTGGACACCGGGAGAGGCGACCGATCACCATAGAATCCGGTCACCGGGAGAAGCGACCGATCACCATAGAACCCGGACACCGGGAGAGGCGACCGATCACCATAGAACCCCGACACCGGGAGAGGCGACCGATCACCATAGAACCCGGACACTGGGAGAGGCAACCGATCACCATAGAACCCCGACACCGGGAGAGGCGACCGATCACCATAGAACCCGGACACCGGGAGAGGCGACCGATCACCATAGAACCCCGACACCGGGAGAGGCGACCGATCACCATAGAACCCGGACACTGGGAGAGGCGAACGATCACCATAGAACCCGGACACTGGGAGAGGCGACCGATCACCATAGAACCCGGACACCGGGAGAGGCAACCGATCACCATAGAACGCGGACACCGGGAGAGGCGAGCGATCACCATAGAACCCGGACACCGGGAGAGGCGAGCGATCACCATAGAACCCTGACACCGGGAGAGGCGACCGATCACCATAGAACCCCGACACTGGGAGAAGCGACCGATCACCATAGAACCCGGACACCGGGAGGGGCGAGCGGTCACCGCTGATATATATCGTCTGATCAGCGGGGGAGAAGTCTCCGCCCCGCTCATCCAGGAGAAATAGCGAGGAGAACCGATTCCTGCACAGATCTCTCCGCCCCTTCGCTGGATCAATAAAGAGGAAGAAACGCATCGCTGAGGCTGCGTTGACACCGAGCGTTGCGTCTTTGAGCTTTTTCCAGCGTTTTGTTGCGCGACTTTGGATCATTTTTGCGCCTTGTATGCAGCGTTTTTGGGCGTTTGGCGTTTTTGTATTGGCCAATAGAGAATATTATTATCTATTGCACCATTTGTTGCTGGGTAGTTCCGCTTATTTTTAGCTTTTATTTCAGCAGAAAATTGCGCAAACACGCGCAACAAAACGCCCAAAAACGCCCAAAATCGTGCGTTTCCATCCATTTCTGTGGGATACAAACCCCCAAATCTGCCCGATTCCTGCGACAAAAATACCCCCAGGACTTGTCTGAGCTTCAGGCGTTGTGGAGGGGAGATGTGGAGCCTCCATAGAGAATCATTGATATTTTCCCCTCCAGGGTTTTGTAGCTTCGATGTACAGAGCTGTGAGGAGTGAATGGAGCACTGACAGTTCACATTGCAGAAAGGTAACACAGCGCTGTTTGTATTCCATCCTGATTGGAGCATCCGTAAAATACCCCCCTCCCCCGCCCCCCCCCCAAAGAAAGAAAGAATAATAATTACAAAGTATTGCTATTTGTATCTCACCTGATAATGATGATTTTATTTCTTTTTATTTGGGTGTTTATAAGGCTCCATGATCACTGTAGCTGATAAACCATCGTTTTTGGGCGTTTGGGTGTTTTTTTTAACAGTCCATAAACGCCCCTCTCTGTTCTCCTTTGTATCCACGCACACAGGGGCGTTAATTGTCGTTTATCAGCTGTGGCGTTTATGGGCTGTTATCTGAATGCCCTAAAATCGCCTTCAAGAGTCGCTCACCACATGAAGTCCAGTGCGTTGGAGAGTAGGTTATATGGCTTTCAATGGCTTAGTTCTGCATTTTTTTATGCACGGAACTGTACTGGAACGCGGTAAAACGCATCAAAAATGCACCGGAACGCACCAAAACGCACTGGAATGCACATGTCCTAAGGGCCCGTTCACACCATAGAAACGCAGAGTGGATGCCTTCCGGATGCTTTTCTGCATGCGCGTTTTTGACGCGTTTCCGGTCCGTTCCAGTGCGTTTTTGATGCAGTTTTTCCCCCCTTTTTTTCTTAGGACATGTGCATGTAGGTGCGTTCCAGTGCATTTTGGTGCGTTTTAGCACGTTCCAGTACATTTCAGTGCATGAAAAATGCAGCATGTTCTACTTTTTTTTCTGGAGCTGGAACGCACTGGTGTGAACTAAGCCATTGAAGGCCATACAACCTACTTTCCATGCGTTTTTGATCCAGAAAAAAAACCCACTGGACTGCATGTGGTGTGAACTGGGTCTAAGAAAAAAAGGGGGAAAAAATGCACTGGACTGCATCAAAAACGCACAGGAAACGCGTCAAAAATGTGCATGCAGAAAAGCATCCGGACTGCGTTTCTATGGTGTGAACTGGCCCTAACAATGCATGCACAGTGTTTTCTATGTAGTCCAATGGGTCTAGTTCACACCAGTGCAGTCAGTTTCCAGTAAGTTTTCGGTCAGTGTGAGGGCCAGTTCACACCATAGAAACGCAGTCCGGATGCGTTCCGGATGCTTTTCAGCATGCACGTTTTTGACACGTTTGCGGTCCGTTCCGGTGCGTTTTTGATGCAGTCCAGTGCAGTTTTCCCCCCTTTTTTTCTTAGGACATGTGCGTTCCGGTGCGTTTTTGATGCGTTTTACCACGTTCCAGTACAGTTCAGTGTATGAAAAATTCAGCATGTTCTACTTTTTTTCTGGAGCTGGAACGCACTGGAACTGACTGCACTGTGTGAACTAAGCCATTGAAAGCCATGCGTTTTTGATCCAGAAAAAAACGCACTGGACTGCATGTGGTGTGAACTGGCCCTCAGGTCAGTTTCCGGTTAGTTTCTTGTCAGTTTCCATACAGGTCTGTTTCTGGTCAGTTTCCGGTCAGTTTCTGGTCAGTTTCCGGTCAGTTTCCGGTCAGGTCAGTTTCTGGTCAGTTTCCGGTCAGTTTCCGGTCAGGTCAGTTTCTGGTGAATTTCAGGTCAGGTCAGTTTCCGGTCAGTTTCCGGTCAGTTTCCAGTCAGGTCCATTTCTGGTCAGTTTCCAGTCAGTTTCTGGTCAGTTTCCGGTCAAGTCCGTTTCTGGTCAGTTTCCGGTCAGGTCCGTTTCTGGTCAGTTTCCGGTCAGGTCAGTTTCCGGTCGGTTTCCGGACGGCTTCCGGTCAGTTTCCAGCAGTTTACCGTCAGGTCAGTTTCTGGTCAGTTTCCAGCAGTTTCCGGTCAGGTCAGTTTCCGGTCAGTGTCAGGTCAGTTTCTGGTCAGGTCCATTTCTGGTCAGGTTCCGGTCAGTTTCTGGTCAGTTTCCGGTCAGGTCCGTTTCTGGTCAGTTTCCGGTCAATTCAGTTTCTGGTCAGTTTCCGGTCAGGTCAGTTTCTGGTCAGTTTCCGGACGGTTTCCGGTCAGTTTCTGGTTAGTTTCTGGTCAGATTCGTTTCTGGTCAGTTTCCGTCAGCTTCCGGTCAGTTTCCGGTCAGGTCAGTTTCTGGTCAGTTTCCGGTCAGGTCCGTTTCCGGTCAGTTTCCGGTCAAGTCAGTTTGTGGTCAGTTTCCGGTCAGGTCAGTTTCTGGTCAGTTTCCAGTCAGGTCCGTTTATGGTCAGTTTCCGGTCAGTTTCTGGTCAGTTTCCGGTCACCTCGGTTTCTGGTCAGTTTCCGGTCAAGTCCGTTTATGGTCAGTTTCCGGTCAAGTCAGTTTCTGGTCAGTTTCCGGTCAGTTTCTGGTGAATTTCAGGTCAGGTCAGTTTCTGGTCAGTTTCCGGTCAGTTTCCAGTTAGTTTCTGGTCAGTTTCCGGTCAGTTTCCAGTCAGGTCCATTTCTGGTCAGTTTCCAGTCAGTTTCTGGTCAGTTTCCGGTCAGGTCAGTTTCTGGTCAGTTTCCAGTCAGGTCCGTTTCTGATCAGTTTCGGGTCAGGTCAGTTTCCGGACGGCTTCCGATCAGTTTCCAGCAGTTTCCGGTCAGGTCAGTTTCCGGTCAGGTCAGTTTCTGGTCAGTTTCCAGCAGTTTCTGGTCAGGTCAGTTTCCGATCAGTGTCAGGTCAGTTTCTGGTCAGGTCCATTTCTGGTCAGGTTTCGGTCAGTTTCTGGTCAGTTTCCGGTCAGGTCCGTTTCTGGTCAGTTTCCGGTCAATTCAGTTTCTGGTCAGTTTCCGGTCAGGTCAGTTTCTGGTCAGTTTCTGGTCAGTTTCCGGACGGTTTCCGGTCAGTTTCTGGTTAGTTTCTGGTCAGTTTCCGGTCAGGTCCGTTTATGGTCAGTTTCCGGACGGTTTCCGGTCAGTTTCCGGTTAGTTTCTGGTCAGTTTCTGGTCAGTTTCCAATCAGGTCCGTTTATGGTCAGTTTCCGGTCAGTTTCTGGTCAGTTTCCGGTCAGGTCCGTTTCTGGTCAGTTTCCGGGCCAGTTCACACCACATGCAGTCCAGTACGTTTTTATTCCGCATCAAAAATGCATGGAAAATAGGTTATATGGTTTCCAATGGCATAGTTCACACCGGTGCAGTCAGTTCCAGTGCGTTCCAGCTCCAGAAAAAAAGTAGAACATGCTGCATTTTTCATGCACTGAACTCTACTGGAACACGCTAAAACGCATCAAAAATGCACCAGAATGCACCAAAACGCACTGGAACACACATGTCCTAAGAAAAAAGGGGGAAAAACTGCACTGGACTGCATCAACAATGCATCAAAAATGCACCGGACCGGAAATGCGTCAAAAATGCGCATGCAGGAAAGCATCTGGAACGCATCTGGACCCTCAGGCCAGTTTCCGGCCAGTTTCCTGTCAGGTCAGTTTCTGGTCAGTTTCCGGTCAAGTCAGTTTCTGGTCAGTTTCCGGTCAGGTCAGTTTCCGGTCAATTTCTGGTCAGTTTCCGGTCAGTTTCTGGTCAGTTTCCGGTCAGTTTCCGGTCGATTTCTGGTTAGTTTCTGGTCAGTTTCTGGTTGATTTCCGGTTAGTTTCTGGTCAGTTTCCGGTCAGTTTCTGGTCAGCTTCCGGTCAGTTTCTGGGCAGGTCAGTTTCTGGTCAATTTCCGGTTAGTTTCTGGTCAGTTTCTGGTCTGGTCCGTTTCTGGTCAGTTTCCGGTCAGCTTCCGGTCAGTTTCTGGTCAGTTTCCGGTCAGGTCAGTTTCTGGTCAGTTTCCGGTCAGGTCAGTTTCTGGTCGGTTTCTGGTCAGTTTCCGGTCAATTTCCAGTTAGTTTCTGGTCAGTTTCCAGTCAGTTTCTGGTCAGTTTCCGGTCAATTTCCGGTTAGTTTCTGGTGTTTCCGGTCATTTTCTGGTCAGTTTCTGGTCAGTTTCCGGTCAGTGTCAGGTCAGTTTCTGGTTAGTTTCTGGTCAGTTTCTGGTCAGTTTCCGGTCAGTTTCCGGTTAGTTTCCGGTTAGTTTCTGGTCAGTTTCTGGTTAGTTTCTGGTCATTTTCCAGTCAGGTCTGTTTCTGGTCAGTTTCCGGTCAGTTTCTGGTCAGTTTCCGGTCAATTTCTGGTCAGTTTCCGGTCAGTTTCTGGTCAGTTTCCGGTCAGTTTCTGGTCAGTTTCCGGTCAGTTTCCGGTCGATTTCTGGTTAGTTTCTGGTCAGTTTCCGGTTGATTTCCGGTTAGTTTCTGGTCAGTTTCCGGTCAGTTTCTGGTCAGTTTCCGGTCAGTTTCTGGGCAGGTCAGTTTCTGGTCAATTTCCGGTTAGTTTCTGGTCAGTTTCTGGTCTGGTCCGTTTCTGGTCAGTTTCCGGTCAGTTTCCGGTCAGCTTCCGGTCAGTTTCTGGTCAGTTTCCGGTCAGGTCAGTTTCTGGTCAGTTTCTGGTCAGGTCAGTTTCTGGTCGGTTTCTGGTCAGTTTCCGGTCAATTTCCAGTTAGTTTCTGGTCAGTTTCCAGTCAGTTTCTGGTCAGTTTCCGGTCAATTTCCGGTTAGTTTCTGGTGTTTCCGGTCATTTTCTGGTCAGTTTCTGGTCAGTTTCCGGTCAGTGTCAGGTCAGTTTCTGGTTAGTTTCTGGTCAGTTTCTGGTCAGTTTCCGGTCAGTTTCCGGTTAGTTTCCGGTTAGTTTCTGGTCAGTTTCTGGTTAGTTTCTGGTCATTTTCCAGTCAGGTCTGTTTCTGGTCAGTTTCCGGTCAGTTTCTGGTCAGTTTCCGGTCAATTTCTGGTCAGTTTCCGGTCAGTTTCTGGTCAGTTTCCGGTCAGTTTCTGGTCAGTTTCCGGTCAGTTTCCGGTCGATTTCTGGTTAGTTTCTGGTCAGTTTCCGGTTGATTTCCGGTTAGTTTCTGGTCAGTTTCCGGTCAGTTTCTGGTCAGTTTCCGGTCAGTTTCTGGGCAGGTCAGTTTCTGGTCAATTTCCGGTTAGTTTCTGGTCAGTTTCTGGTCTGGTCCGTTTCTGGTCAGTTTCCGGTCAGTTTCCGGTCAGCTTCCGGTCAGTTTCTGGTCAGTTTCCGGTCAGGTCAGTTTCTGGTCAGTTTCTGGTCAGGTCAGTTTCTGGTCGGTTTCTGGTCAGTTTCCGGTCAATTTCCAGTTAGTTTCTGGTCAGTTTCCAGTCAGTTTCTGGTCAGTTTCCGGTCAATTTCCGGTTAGTTTCTGGTCAGTTTCTGGTTAGTTTCTGGTCAGTTTCTGGTCAGTTTCCGGTTAGTTTCTGGTCAGTTTCCGGTTAGTTTCTGGTCATTTTCCAGTCAGGTCTGTTTCTGGTCAGTTTCCGGTCAGCTTCTGGTCAGGTCAGTTTCTGGTCAGTTTCCGGTCAGGTATGTTTCTGGTCAGTTTCCGGTCAGCTTCTGGTCAGGTCTGTTTCTGGTCAGGCCCGTTTATGGTCAGTTTCCGGTTAGTTTCTGGTCAGTTTCTGGTCCGGTCCGTTTCTGGTCAGTTTCCGGTCAGCTTCCGGTCAGTTTCTGGTCAGTTTCTGGTCAGTTTCCGGTCAGGTCAGTTTCTGGTCAGTTTCCGGTCAGGTCAGTTTCTGGTCGGTTTCCGGTCAGTTTCTGGTCAGTTTCCGGTCGATTTCCGGTTAGTTTCTGGTCAGTTTCCGGTCAATTTCCAGTTAGTTTCTGGTCAGTTTCCGGTCAGTTTCTGGTCAGTTTCCGGTTAGTTTCTGGTCAGTTTCCGGTTAGTTTTTGGTCAGTTTCCGGTTAGTTTCTGGTCAGTTTCCAGTCAGGTCTGTTTCTGGTCAGTTTCCGGTCAGCTTCTAGTCGGGTCAGTTTCTGGTCAGTTTCCATTCAGTTTCCGGTCAGGACTTTTTCTGGTCAGTTTCCGGTCAGCTTCTGGTCAAGTCAGTTTCCGGTCAGGTCTGTTTATGGTCAGTTTCCGGTCAGTTTCTGGTCCGGTCTGTTTCTGGTCAGTTTCCAGTCAGCTTCCGGTCAGTTTCTGGTCAGTTTCTGGTCAGTTTCCGGTCAGGTCAGTTTCTGGTCAGTTTCCGGTCAGTTTCTGGTCAGTTTCCGGTCAGTTTCTGGTCAGTTTCCGGTCGACTTCTGGTTAATTTCTGGTTGGTTTCCGGTCAGTTTCTGGTCGATTTCCTGTTAGTTTCTGGTCAGTTTCTGGTCAGTTTCCGGTCAGTGTCAGATCAGTTTCCGGTTAGTTTCTGGTCAGTTTCCGGTCAGCTTCTGGTCAGGTCAGTTTCTGGTCAGTTTCCGGTGCAGAAAAAAATGTAGAGAATGCTGCATTGTTTCTGCACAGAGGGCCAGTTCACACCATAGAAACACAGTCCGGATATGTTCCGGATGCTTTTCTGCATGCGCGTTTCTGGTGCGTTTTTGATGCAGTCCAGTGCAGTTTTCCCCCTTTTTTTCTTAGGACATGTGAGTTCCGGTGCGTTTTTGGTGCATGTGGGTGCGTTTTTGATGTTTTACCGCGTTCCAGTGCAGTTCAGTGCATAAAAAATGCAGCATGGTCTACTCTTTTTTCTGGAACTGACTGCACTGTGTGAACTAAGCCATTGAAAGCCATATAACTGACTTTCCATGCGTTTTTGATGCAGAAAAAAATGCACTGGACTGCATGTGGTGTGAACCGACCCAGAACTGTAGTGGAACCTAGCAAATTGTGTTCACACCACACCCAGTTCCAGTGCGTTTTTGAGGCTGGGTCACACCTATGGCTTAAACCCCATCCAATTCACAGGACACTTGAAAACACGTTGTTATCAAGGTGTCACATCGGTGCGGTGCATTCGCAGTCCACATTGCACAGAAAATGTGTGCGTTTTCTGTGCAATGCGGTGCAAATTCCCAGCCCATTGTGTTCAATGGGAGCGCATCTTTTCCCCTGCTTGTGGCCCCTCCTTCCCCGCTCCCCCCACAGCGGCTCCGCCCCTTCTCGGCAGCAGACAGGCTGGAATTCGCACCGGACTGATGTGACTCCAGCCTGAGGGCCAATTCACACCACAGAGCGCCCAGTGTGCATGGAGCCCAAAATATAAACTTCCCTGTTTACATCGAATAACTTCAATGGGCCAATCAGAGGCGATCAGTTTACAATGCGATAACAATCAGCGATCAATGGAGACGATTTGTAATATTCATCAAATAAGAAACAGGAAATAAAAATGTAGAGAAAAACAATCGTCCAACAACGGCAGGATAGGAAATGCACAAAAACATTTAGAATTATAATAATCTTCCTGGCTGAGCGCAAATCCAGGGCGGCCAATCAGATTTCTCCCTTCATCAGCTGAGATCCATGAAGAATGGTTTCTGATTGGCTGCGATGGATTCCTGGACTTTGTCAGGCACTCCGCATCATTAACTCTGGATGAACTCTGTGCTCTCCAGGATTATCACCCCCATTGGGGTTCAGTGCCCCCCCATCCATAGCTCGGCACCCCCTGGTCCCGGTACCTCCTGTCTGTCGGGTGACTGTAAGAAACCACCACACCCAAAGTTCTGCTTCCTCAGTCTCCCCCCCAGCCTGTGATTGGTGAATGGAGGGGGGGAATCAATCATAATTTTTAGAAGGGATAAAATGAAGCCTCCTACAAACCATCAGATCATCGGACGAATCTTCACCCGATGGAAAGTGAAGAGGATTCCTTCCTAGCACAGAACGCAGCGTCAGTGGCGTCATCTCTACAATCGTCTTGTGGTATTTTTCCGTTTCTGAGCATGCGCAGTCTTGGCTCTTGGATTAGGGTTAGGGGTTAGGGTTTTCCCTTTAAGAAAAAGGCTAGGACTTAGGGATTGGAACAGGGACCTCCCTCAAAGGTCAGGAGGTGGGTCCCAAGAGGTCAAAGGTCAAGAGGCGTGGCCAACCCCCGACAAAGTGTACCGCCTACCCTGAACAAGTCTGGGAAAAGTGGACGAAAACCGCACTGAGTACACGAAAACCAGACGTTGTGTTTCCGTACGATAAAATCGGCTATCGAAATCACCACACTAACCATCCGAAATACTGCAGATCATCGCACTAAACTTCACTTCCCATTTTCTTAGCGCGTGTGCGAGCCTTTACACCACGGACCATGCACACATCGTCCAGATTGTCCACAGATCGTCCACACACCATCCACAGATTATCCACACACCATCCACAGATTATCCACACACCATCCACACACCATCCACAGATTGTCCACAGATTATCCACACACCATCCACAGATTGTCCACAGATTGTCCACACATCGTCCACAGATTGTCCACAGATTATCCACACACCATCCACAGATCATCCACAGATTACCCACACACCATCCACAGATTGTCCACAGATTATCCACACACCATCCACAGATTGTCCACAGATTGTCCACACATCGTCCACAGATTATCCACACACCATCCACAGATTATCCACACACCATCCATGGATCATCCACAGATTATCCACAGATCATCCACAGATTATCCACACACCATCCACAGATCATCCACAGATTATCCACACACCATCCACAGATTATCCACAGATTATCCACACACCATCCACAGATTGTCCACAGATCATCCACAGATCATCCACACACCATCCACACACCATCCACAGATTGTCCACACATCATCCACAGATTGTCGACACATCATCCACAGATTGTCCACACATCATCAACAGATCATCCACACACCATCCACAGATTATCCACACACCATCCACAGATTGTCTACACATCATCCACAGATTGTCCACAGATTATCCACACATTATCCACACACCATCCACAGATTATGCACACACCATCCACTGATCATCCACAGATTGTCCACACACCATCCACAGATCATCCACACACCATCCACAGATCATCCACAGATTATCCACACACCATCCACAGATCATCCACAGATTATCCACACACCATCCACAGATTATCCACAGATTATCCACACACCATCCACAGATTGTCCACAGATCATCCACAGATCATCCACACACCATCCACAGATTATCCACACACCATCCACAGATTGTCCACAGATCATCCACAGATTATCTACACACCATCCACAGATTGTCCACAGATCATCCACACACCATCCACAGATTATCCACACACCATCCACAGATCATCCACAGATTATCCACACACCATCCACAGATTATCCACAGATTATCCACACACCATCCACAGATTGTCCACAGATCATCCACACACCATCCACAGATTATCCACACACCATCCACAGATTGTCCACAGATCATCCACAGATTATCTACACACCATCCACAGATCATCCACACACCATCCACAGATTATCCACACACCATCCACAGATTGTCCACAGATCATCCACAGATCATCCACACACCATCCACAGATTATCCACACACCATCCACAGATTGTCCACACACCATCCACAGATTGTCCACACATCATCCACAGATTGTCCACACATCATCCACAGATTGTCCACACACCATCCACAGATTATGCACACACCATCCACTGATCATCCACAGATTGTCCACACACCATCCACAGATCATCCACACACCATCCACAGATCATCCACAGATTGTCCACACATCGTCCACAGATGCTCCACACATCATCCACAGATCGGATTGTCCACACACCATCCACAGATCGACCAGAAATTGTCTACACATCGTCCACAGATCAACCATAGATCATCAACAGATGGACCACAAATTGTCCACAGATCATCCACAGATAGGGTTGCCACCTCATCCCTTTAATCCAGGACACATATGAACTACACAGTTTGTTCTGAGGCTGATTTTAATGCAGATAAGGCACTAATTACCACCTTAATCAGCCACAGAACAACCTGTGTAATTAATGTGTTTGGGTTTAAAGGGATGAGGCGGCGACCCTATCCACAGATTGACCACAGATTGTCCACAGATTGTCTACTAGGGTTGCCACCTCATCCCTTTAAACCCGAACACATATGAATAACACAGATTCTGAGGATAATTTAATGCAGAGGAGACACCAAGTCAGTTTAATTACCACCTTAAACAGCCACAGAACAACCGGGGTAATTAATACGTGTTCGGGTTTAAAAGGATGAGGTGGCAACTCTATTGTCCACAGATCATCCACAGGTGGTCCAGAGATTGGATGGATTTAGGCAGATGAATGATTTCTCTGGACTTTGCTCCTCACTATAGACGAGGGATGATTGGATTGGATAAGTGGATGAATCCCCGGAGTTCAGCCTTGGGAGACTCTAGAAATCATGGTCTGCACGTGTATGGATGCTTACTATTAGGGGAAATGGGCGTGGCTTAGTTGGAAAGGGAGGGGCTTCCTATCACTGCAGCTCCAGCCCATTAAAGTGGAGGGTTAAGATAACAGCAGTGCTGATGGACAGTCCCTTCAGGTCCCAGGCAGTACTAGGGTCACATCATCCCTTTAATCCAGGACACATATGAATTACTCAGGTTCTGTGGCTGATTAAGGTGGTAATTAAACTCACTTGGTGCCTTAACTGCATTATATTACCCTCAGAACAACAACCTGTGTAATTCATATGTGTCCTGGATTAAAGGGATGATGTGGCAACCCTAGGCAGTACATGGTGCCCAAGATTAAGCTCCACCCCTTCTAGTAGCAGCCCCACCCCCTCAAATGCCAGATCACCCAATGCCTACTAAATCTGACAGGTGAATAAGAAAAGGGGTGGAGCTAGTTATTGAATTTTTCTGAAGTCAAGGCCACATGTACAGCCTTAGCATAGGATCTGAGGAGCTCCATGAGGCGATGTGAAGACACTCTGGTGGGGGGTTGTTTGGAGGATCTGTGTGTCAGGGATACGATTGTACAGTACTGTGCTGGTAGATTTCATTATCACCGTCCCATCATCCTCCGCCATACTGGATCCCGTCACCTCACTGGACCGATCGATATCTGGATGTGAATGGCGGCCGGTGAATGTTCCTGGCGGGGAAAGAATGTATGAATTCCTGTTTATAAGTGTGAAAGATAAAACATGGAATGTGGAAATCTCCGGAATGGGAGACTTTCATCCAGATCAGGAAGATTCTCCCTCCTCGGAATCAGGATCATCCCAATAGCCAACACCAGGGGCGCTGTACCAAGATGGACATTTTCCTGCAGGGACAGTGTAGTGAATGCAGGGACAATTATTAGGCTTGTTTCCTGAGTTTGTGTGAAATGCGATGTCAGAAGTGAATGGACGGTGTGGTGACTCGGTGGGGAAATGCGATGTCAGAAGTGAATGGACGGTGTGGTGACTCGGTGAGGAAATGTGATGTCAGAAGTGAACGGACGGCGTGGTGACTCGGTGGGGAAATGTGATGTCAGAAGTGAACGGACGGTGTGGTGACTCGGTGAGGAAATGTGATGTCAGAAGTGAACGGACGGCGTGGTGACTCGGTGGGGAAATGTGATGTCAGAAGTGAACGGACGGTGTGGTGACTCGGTGAGGAAATGTGATGTCAGAAGTGAATGGACGGTGTGGTGACTCGGTGGGGAAATGTGATGTCAGAAGTGAATGGACGGTGCGGTGACTCGGTGGGGAAATGTGATGTCAGAAGTGAATGGACGGTGTGGTGACTCGGTGAGGAAATGTGATGTCAGAAGTGAATGGACGGTGTGGTGACTCGGTGGGGAAATGTGATGTCAGAAGTGAATGGACGGTGTGGTGACTCGGTGGGGAAATGTGATGTCAGAAGTGAATGGACGGTGTGGTGACTCGGTGAGGAAATGTGATGTCAGAAGTGAATGGACGGCGTGGTGACTCGGTGGGGAAATGTGATGTCAGAAGTGAATGGACGGTGCGGTGACTCGGTGGGGAAATGTGATGTCAGAAGTGAATGGACGGCGTGGTGACTCGGTGGGGAAATGTGATGTCAGAAGTGAATGGACGGTGTGGTGACTCGGTGGGGAAATGTGATGTCAGAAGTGAATGGACGGTGTGGTGACTCGGTGGGGAAATGTGATGTCAGAAGTGAACGGATGGCGTGGTGACTCGGTGAGGAAATGTGATGTCAGAAGTGAATGGACGGCGTGGTGACTCGGTGAGGAAATGTGATGTCAGAAGGGAATGGACGGTGCGGTGACTCGGTGGGGAAATGTGATGTCAGAAGTGAATGGACGGTGCGGTGACTCGGTGGGGAAATGTGATGTCAGAAGTGAATGGACGGTGCGGTGACTCGGTGGGGAAATGTGATGTCAGAAGTGAATGGACGGTGTGGTGACTCAGTGAGGAAATGTGATGTCAGAAGTGAATGGACAGCGTGGTGACTCGGTGAGGAAATGTGATGTCAGAAGTGAATGGACGGTGTGGTGACTCGGTGGGGAAATGTGATGTCAGAAGTGAAGGGACGGTGTGGTGACTCGGTGGGGAAATGTGATGTCAGAAGTGAATGGACGGTGTGGTGACTCGGTGAGGAAATGTGATGTCAGAAGTGAATGGACGGTGTGGTGACTCGGTGGGGAAATGTGATGTCAGAAGTGAATGGACGGTGTGGTGACTCAGTGAGGAAATGTGATGTCAGAAGTGAATGGACGGTGTGGTGACTCAGTGGGGAAATGTGATGTCAGAAGTAAACGGACGGCGCGGTGACTCGGTGGGGAAATGTGATGTCAGAAGTGAATGGACGGTGTGGTGACTCAGTGAGGAAATGTGATGTCAGAAGTGAATGGACGGTGTGGTGACTCAGTGGGGAAATGTGATGTCAGAAGTGAACGGACAGCGTGGTGACTCGGTGGGGAAATGTGATGTCAGAAGTGAATGGACGGTGTGGTGACTCAGTGAGGAAATGTGATGTCAGAAGTGAATGGACGGTGTGGTGACTCGGTGGGGAAATGTGATGTCAGAAGTGAACGGACGGTGCGGTGACTCGGTGGGGAAATGTGATGTCAGAAGTGAACGGACGGTGTGGTGACTGTGTGGGGAAATGTGATGTCAGAAGTGAACGGACGGTGTGGTGACTCAGTGAGGAAATGTGATGTCAGAAGTGAACGGACAGCGTGGTGACTCGGTGGGGAAATGTGATGTCAGAAGTGAACGGACAGCGTGGTGACTCGGTGGGGAAATGTGATGTCAGAAGTGAATGGACGGTGTGGTGACTCAGTGAGGAAATGTGATGTCAGAAGTGAATGGACGGTGCGGTGACTCGGTGGGGAAATGCGATGTCAGAAGTGAATGGACGGTGTGGTGACTCGGTGGGGAAATGTGATGTCAGAAGTGAACGGACGGTGTGGTGACTCGGTGGGGAAATGTGATGTCAGAAGTGAACGGACGGTGTGGTGACTCGGTGGGGAAATGTGATGTCAGAAGTGAACGAACGGTGTGGTGACTCGGTGAGGAAATGTGATGTCAGAAGTGAACGGACGGTGTGGTGACTCGGTGAGGGAATGTGATGTCAGAAGTGAACGGACGGCGTGGTGACTCAGTGAGGAAATGTGATGTCAGAAGTGAACGAACGGTGCGGTGACTCGGTGAGGAAATGTGATGTCAGAAGTGAACGGACGGCGTGGTGACTCAGTGAGGAAATGTGATGTCAGAAGTGAACGGACGGCGTGGTGACTCAGTGAGGAAATGTGATGTCAGAAGTGAACGGACGGCGTGGTGACTCGGTGGGGAAATGTGATGTCAGAAGTGAACGGACGGCGCGGTGACTCGGTGGGGAAATGTGATGTCAGAAGTGAATGGACGGTGTGGTGACTCAGTGGGGAAATGTGATGTCAGAAGTGAACGGACGGTGTGGTGACTCAGTGGGGAAATGTGATGTCAGAAGTGAACGGACGGTGTGGTGACTCGGTGGGGAAATGTGATGTCAGAAGTGAACGGACGGCATGGTGACTCGGTGAGGAAATGTGATGTCAGAAGTGAACGGACGGTGTGGTGACTCGGTGGGGAAATGTGATGTCAGAAGTGAATGGACGGTGTGGTGACTCGGTGGGGAAATGTGATGTCAGAAGTGAACGGACGGCGTGGTGACTCGGTGAGGATATGTGATGTCAGAAGTGAATGGACGGTGTGGTGACTCGGTGAGGAAATGTGATGTCAGAAGTGAATGGACGGTGTGGTGACTCGGTGGGGAAATGCGATGTCAGAAGTGAACGGACGGGCGGTGACTCGGTGGGGAAATGTGATGTCAGAAGTGAACGGACGGTGCGGTGACTCGGTGGGGAAATGTGATGTCAGAAGTGAACAGACGGCGTGGTGACTCGGTGAGGAAATGTGATGTCAGAAGTGAACGGACGGTACGGTGACTCGGTGGGGAAATGTGATGTCAGAAGTGAACGGACGACGCGGTGACTCAGTGAGGAAATGTGATGTCAGAAGTGAACAGACGGCGTGGTGACTCGGTGAGGAAATGTGATGTCAGAAGTGAACGGACGGTGCGGTGACTCGGTGGGGAAATGTGATGTCAGAAGTGAACAGACGGCGTGGTGACTCGGTGAGGAAATGTGATGTCAGAACTGAACGGACAGTGTGGTGACTCGGTGGGGAAATGTGATGTCAGAAGTGAACGGACAGCGTGGTGACTCAGTGAGGAAATGTGATGTCAGAAGTGAACGGACGGCGTGGTGACTCGGTGGGGAAATGTGATGTCAGAAGTGAACGGACGGTGCGGTGACTCGGTGGGGAAATGTGATGTCAGAAGTGAACGGACGGCGTGGTGACTCGGTGGGGAAATGTGATGTCAGAAGTGAACGGACAGCGTGGTGACTCAGTGAGGAAATGTGATGTCAGAAGTGAACTGACGGTGTGGTGACTCGGTGAGGAAATGTGATGTCAGAAGTGAACGGACGGCGTGGTGACTCGGTGGGGAAATGTGATGTCAGAAATGAACGGACAGCGTGGTGACTCAGTGAGGAAATGTGATGTCAGAAGTGAACTGACGGTGTGGTGACTGTGTGGGGAAATGTGATGTCAGAAGTAAACGGACGGTGTGGTGACTCGGTGGGGAAATGTGATGTCAGAAGTGAACGGATGGTGTGGTGACTCGGTGGGGAAATGTGATGTCAGAAGTGAACAAACGGTGTGGTGACTCGGTGAGGAAATGTGATGTCAGAAGTGAACGGACGGTGTGGTGACTCAGTGGGCAAATGTGATGTCAGAAGTGAACGGACGGTGCGGTGACTCGGTGGGCAAGCGCAATGTCAGAAGTGAACGGACGGCGCGGTGACTCGGTGAGGAAATGTGATGTCAGAAGTGAACGGACGGTGTGGTGACTTGGTGGGGGAATGTGATGTTAGAGGTGAACGGACGGTGCGGTGACTCGGTGAGGAAATGTGATGTCAGAAGTGAATGGACGGTGTGGTGACTCGGTGGGGAAATGTGATGTCAGAAGTGAACGGACGGTGTGGTGACTTGGTGGGGGAATGTGATGTCAGAAGTGAACGGACGGTGTGGTGACTTGGTGAGGAAATGTGATGTCAGAAGTGAATGGACGGTGTGGTGACTCGGTGAGGAAATGTGATGTCAGAAGTGAACGGACGGTGCGGTGACTCGGTGAGGAAATGTGATGTCAGAAGTGAACGGACGGTGTGGTGACTCGGTGGGGAAATGTGATGTCAGAAGTGAACGGACGGCGCAGTGACTCAGTGGGGAAATGTGATGTCAGAAGTGAAAGGACAGCGTGGTGACTCAGTGAGGAAATGTGATGTCAGAAGTGAACGGACGGCGTGGTGACTCGGTGGGGAAATGTGATGTCAGAAGTGAACGGACGGCGTGGTGACTCGGTGGGGAAATGTGATGTCAGAAGTGAACG
>BLSH010528273.1:197645-213489 GCA_018402905.1 Glandirana rugosa
AGACCCTCAGCCACCCGGGTAGATAAGTCCCAGAGAGGCCCACCGACCCCCAGACAGGTTCACCAACCCCTAGATGGGCCCACCGACTCCCAGAGAGGCCCACCGACCCCCAGACAGGTTCACCAACCCCTAGATAGGCCCACCAACTCCCAGAGAGGTCCACTGTCCCCCAGACAGGTTCACCAACGCCTAGATGGGCCCACCGACTCCCAGACAGGTTCACCAACCCCTAGATGGGCACACCAACTCCCAGAGAGGCCCACTGTCCCCCAGACAGGTTCACCAACCCCTAGATGGGCCCACCGACCCCCAGACAGGTTCACCAACCCCAAGATGGGCCCACCGACTCCTAGAGAGGCCCACTGACCCCCAGACAGGTTCACCAACCCCTAGATGGGCCCACCGACCCCCAGACAGGTTCACCAACCCCTAGATAGGCCCACCGACTCCCAGACAGGTTCACCAACCCCTAGATGGGCCCACCAACTCCCAGAGAGGCCCACTGTCCCCCAGACAGGTTCACCAACCCCTAGATGGGCCCACCGACCCCCAGACAGGTTCACCAACCCCTAGATGGGCCCACCGACTCCCAGAGAGGCCCGCTGACCCCCAGACAGGTTCACCAACACCTAGATGGGCCCACCGACTCCCAGAGAGGCCCACCCACCCCCAAACAGGTTCACCAACATCTAGATGGGCCCACCAACTCCCAGAGAGGCCCACTGTACCCCAGACAGTTTCACCAACCTCTAGATGGGCCCACCAACTCCCAGAGAGGCCCACCGACCCCCAGACAGGTTCACCAACCCCTAGATGGTCCCACCGACCCCCAGACAGGTTCACCAACCCCTAGATGAGCCCACCGACTCCCAAAGAGGCCCACCGACCCCCAGACAGGTTCACCAACCCCTAGAAGGGCCCACCGACTCCCAGAGAGGTCCATTGTCCCCCAGATAGACCCACCGACCCCCAAACAGGCCCACCGACCCCCAGACAGGTTCACCAACCCCTAGATAGGCCCAGCAACTCCCAGAGAAGCCCACCAACCCCAGACAGGTTCACCAACCCCTAGATGGGCCCACTGACTCCCCGATAGGCCCACTGATACCCAGAAATACTCACTAACCCTTAGATTGGCCCATGACTCCCAGAGAGGACCATTGGTCCCCAGATAGGCCCATTGACCCCCAGACAGGTTCACCAACCCCTAGATGGGCCCACCGACCCCCAGACAGGTTCACCAACCCCTAGATGGGCCCACCAACTCCCAGAGCGGCCCACCGACCCCCAGACAGGTTCACCAACCCCTAGATGGGCCCATCAACTCCCAGATAGGCCCACCGACCCCAAAAAAGACTCACCAACCCTTAGATTGGCCCATTACTACCATAGAGGCCCATTGGCCCCCAGATAGGCCCACCAACCCCCAGACAGGTTCACCAACCCCTAGATGGGCCCACCGACCCCCAGACAGGTTCACCAACCTCTAGATGGGCCTACCGACTCCCAGAGAGGTCCACTGTCCCCCAGATAGGCCCACCGACCCCCAAACAGACCCACCGACCCCAGACAGGTTCACCAGCCCCCAGATAGGCCCACAGACCCCCAGAAAGACTCACCAACCCTTATATTGTCCCACGACTCCCAGAGAGGCCCATTGGCCCCCAGATAGGCCCGCAGACCCTCAGACAGGTTTACCAACCCCTAGATAGGCCCACCGACTCTCAGATAGGCCCACTGTCCCCCAAACAGGTTTACCAACCCCTAGATGGGCCCACCAGCTCTAAGATAAGCCCACTGTCCCCCAGATAGACCCACCAACCCCCAGACAGGCCGACCAACCCCCAGACAGGTTCACCAACCCCCAGACAGGTTCACCAACCCCTAGATGTGCCCACCGACTCCCAGTGAGGTCCACTGTCCCCCAGATAGGCTCACCGACCTCCAGACAGGCCCACCGACCCCCAGACAGGTTCACCAGCCCCCAGACAGACCCCCTGAAAGACTCACCAACCCTTAGATTGGCCCATGACTCCCAGAGAGGCACATTGGCCCCCAGATAGGCCCACCGACCCCCAGACAGGTTTACCAACCCCCAGACAGGTTAACTGACCCCCAGACAGGTTCACCAACCCTAGATGAGCCCACCGACTCCCAGAGAGGTCCACTGTCCCCCAGATAGGCCCACCGAAACCCAGACAGGTTCACCAGACCCCAGATAGGCCCACAGACCCCCAGAAAGACACCAACCCGTAGATTGGCCCATGACTCCCATAGAGGCCCATTGGCCCCCAGATAGGATAGGCCCAACGACCCCCAGACAGGTTTACCAACCTCTAGATGGGCCCACAGACTTTCAGATAGGCCCACTGTCCCCCAGATTGGCCCACCGAAACCCAGACAGGTTTACCAACCCCTAGATGGGCCCACCGACTCTCAGATAGGCCCACTGTCCCCCAGATAGGCCCACTGACCCCCAGACAGGGTTACCAACCCCTAGATGGGCCCACCGACTCTCAGATAAGCCCACTGACCCCCAGATAGGACTACCAACACTCAGAGAGGCCCACCAACCCCCAGACAGGCTCACCAGCCCCCCAGAAAGACTCACCAAACCTTAGATTGGCCCACGACTTCCAGAGAGGCCCAATGACCTCAAGTATGCCCACTGTCCCCCAGATAGGCCCACCGACCCCCAGACAGGCCGTACCGACTCCGAAAGGCCCACCTACTTCCAGAGAGGCCCACCGACCCACAGATAGGCCCACCAACATTCAGACAGGCCCACTGACCCCCACATAGGCCCACCAACACCTAGACAGGCTCACCAACCCCCAGATAGGCCCACTGACCCCCAGACAGGCCCAGTGACCTCTGAACAGGCTCACCAACCCCTAGACAGGTCCACTGACTCCAAGACAAGCCCAATGATGCCAGATAGGCCCACTGACCCCTGAACAGGCTCACCACCTACAGATAGGCCAACAAACCCCCAGACAGGCCCACCGACCCCCAGATATGCCCACTGAACCCAAGAAGGGCCTACTGATTCCCGGACAAGCTCAATGACCCCAGATAGGCCCACAATCACCAGTGCATCTCACTGACTGAACCCAGACAGGCTCATTAACCCCCAAACAGACTTGTTGACCCCTGGATATGTTCACTAATCACCAGACAAGCTCACCGACCTCCGGAGAAACACTCACCTTTTTCTGCTGTGTTCATAGAAAGACAAAGCAGGTCAGACACAACTTCTGCACAACCATCCACACAGGAGTACAGGGGTGGGAGGAACTCCTCATAATAGGCACAGCAGGTGTACAGACCCAGGAACTCAGCACAGGGATGGTGGGAACCCCTCAAAATGAGCACAGCAGGTGTACAGACCTGGGAACTCAGCACAGGGATGGTGGGAACCCCTCATAATGGGAACAGCAGGCGTAAAGATCCTGGAACTCAGCACAGGGATGGTGGAAACTCCTCATAATGGGCACAGCAGGTGAACAGACATGGAAACTCAGTACAGGGATGGTGGGAACCCCTCATAATGGGAACAGCAGGCATACAGATAATGGAAATCAGCACAGGGATGGTGGAAACTCCTCATAATGGGCACAGCAGGTGGACAGCCCTGGAAACTCAGTACAGGGATGGTGGGAACCCCTCAAATGGGCACAGCAGATGTACAGACCCTAAAATTCAGCACAGGGATGGTGGGAACCCCTCATAATGGGCACAGCAGGTATAAAGACACGGGAACTCAGCATAGGGATGGTGGGAACCCCTCATAATGGGAACAGCAGGCGTAAAGATCCTGGAACTCAGCACAGGGATGGTGGAAACTCCTCATAATGGGCACAGCAGGTGAACAGACATGGAAACTCAGTACAGTGATGGTGGGAACCCCTCATAATGGGAACAGCAGGCATACAGATAATGGAAATCAGCACAGGGATGGTGGAAACTCCTCATAATGGGCACAGCAGGTGGACAGCCCTGGAAACTCAGTACAGGGATGGTGGGAACCCCTCAAATGGGCACAGCAGATGTACAGACCCTAAAATTCAGCACAGGGATGGTGGGAACCCCTCATAATGGGAACAGCAGGTATAAAGACACGGGAACTCAGCATAGGGATGGTGAGAACCCCTCATAATGGGCACAACAGATGTACAACTCCGGGAACTCAGCAGAGGGATGGTGAGAACCCCTCATAATGGGCACAGCGGGTGTACAACTCCGGGAACTCAGCACAGGGATGGTGGGAACCCCTCATAATGGGTTAAGCGGGTGTACAGACCTGGGAACTCAGCACAGGGATGGTGGGAACCCCTTATAATGGGCACAGCGGGTGTACAGACCCAGGAACTCAGCACAGGGATGGTGGGAACCCCTCATAATGGGCAAAGCGGGGGTACAGACCCAGGAACGCAGCACAGGGATGGTGGGAACCCCTCATAATGGGCACAATGGGTGTACAGACCCAGGAACTCAGCACAGGGATGGTGGGAACCCCTCATAATGGGTACAGCAGCTGTACAGACCTAGGAACTCAACACAGGGATGGTGGAAACCCCTCATCATGGGCACAGCAGGTGTACAGACCCAGGAACTCAACTCAGGGATGGTAGGAACCCCTTATAATGGGCACAGAGGATGTACAGACCTAGGAATTCAGCACACGGATGGGGTGAACCTCTCATAATGGGCACAGCGGGTGTACAGACCAAGGAACTCAGCACAGGGATGGTGGAAACCCCTCATAATGGGCCCAGCAGGTGTACAGACCCTCGGACTCAGCACAGGGATGGTGGGAACCCCTCATAATGGGCACAGCAGGTGTACAGACCCTCGGAGTCAGCACAGGGATAGTGGGAACCCCTCATAATGGGCACAGCTGGTGTAGAGACCCGGGGACTCAACACAGGTATGGTGGGAACCCCTCATCATGGGCACATCGGGTGCACAGACCTGGGAACCCAGCACAGGGATGGTGGGAACCCCTCATAATAGGCACAGCGGGTGTACAGACCTGGGAACTCAGCACAGCGATTGTGGGAACCCCTCATAATGGGCACAGCGGGTGTACAGACCCAGGAACTCCGCACAGGGAGGGTGGGAACCCCTCATAATGGGCACAGCGGGTGTACAGACCCAGGAACTCCGCACAGGGAGGGTGGGAACCTCTCATAATGGGCACGGCGGGTGTACAGACCCAGGAACTCAGCACAGGGATGGTGGGAACCCCTCATAATGGGCACAGCGGGTGTACAGACCCAGGAACTCAGCACAGGGATGGTGGGAACCCCTCATAATGGGCACAGAGGGTGTACAGATCCGGAAACTCAGCACAGGTATGGTGGGAACCACTCATAATGGGCACAGAGGGTGTACAGAACCAGGAACTCAGCACAGGTATGGTGGGAACCCCTCATAATGGGCAAAGAGGGTGTACAGACCCGGCAACTCAGCACAGGGATGGTGGGAGCCCCTCATAATGGGCACAGCGGGTGTACAGACCCAGGAACTCAGCACAAGGATGGTGGGAACCCCTCAAAATGGGCACAGCTGGTGTACAGACCCGGGAACTCTGCACAGGGATGGTGGGAACCCCTCATAATGGGAACAGCAGGCGTAAAGATCCTGGAACTCAGCACAGGGATGGTGGAAACTCTTCATAATGGGCACAGCAGGTGGACAGACCTGGAAACTCAGTACAGGGATGGTGGGAACCCCTCATAATGGGAACAGCAGGCGTACAGACCTGGGAACTAAGCACGGGGATGGTGGGAACCCCTCATAATGGGCACAGCGGGTGTACAGACCTGGGAACTCAGCACAGGGAAGGTGGGAACCCCTCATAATGGGCATAGCGGGTGTACAGACCTGGGAACTAAGCACGGGGAAGGTGGGAACCCCTCATAATGGGCACAGCAGGTGTACAGACCTGGGAACTCAGCACAGGGAAGGTGGGAACCCCTCATAATGGGCATAGCGGGTGTGCAGACCCTGGAACTCTGCACAGGGATGGTGGGAACCCCTCATAATGGGCACAGCGGGTGTACAGACCCAGGAACTCAGCACAGGGATGGTGGGAACCCCTCATAATGGGCACAGCGAGTGTACAGACCCAGGAACTCAGTACAGGGATGGTGGGAACCCCTCATAATGGGCACAGCGGGTGTACAGACCCAGGAACTCAGCACAGGGATTGTGGGAACCCCTCATAATGGGCACAGCGTGTGTACAGACCTGGAAACTCAGCACAGGGATGGTGGGAACCCCCCATAATGGGCACAGCAGGCATAGAGATCCTGGAACTTAGCACAAGGATGGTGGGAACCTCTCATAATGGGCACAGCTGGTGTATAGACCCGGGAACTCAGCACAGGGATGGTGAGAACCCCTCATAATGGGCACAGCAGGCATAGAGATCCTGGAACTTAGCACAAGGATGGTGGGAACCTCTCATAATGGGCACAGCTGGTGTACAGACCCGGGAACTCAGCACAGGGATGGTGGAAACCCCTCATAATGGGCACAGTAGGCATAGAGAACCTTGAACTCAGCACAGGGATGGTGGGAACCCCTCATAATGGGCACAGCGGGTGTACAGACTCGGGAACTCAGTGCAGGGATGATGGGAACCCCTCATAATGGGCACAGCAGGTGTACAGACCAAGAAGCTCAGCACAGAGATGGTGGGAACCCCTCATAATGGGCACAGCGGGTGTACAGACTCGGGAACTCAGTGCAGGGATGGTGGGAACCCCTCATAATGGGCACAGCTGGTGTACAGACTCGGGAACTCAGTGCAGGGATGGTGGGAACCCCTCATAATGGGCAAAGCTGGTGTATAGACCCGGGAACTCAGCACAGGGATGATGGGAACCCTTCATAATGGGCACAGCGGGTGTACAGACCTGGGAACTCAGCACAGGGATGGTGGGAACCCCTCATCATGGGCACAGCGGGTATAGAGACTCGGGAACTAAGCACAGGGATGGTGGGAACCCCTCATAATGGGCACAGCGGGTGTACAGACCTGGGAACACAGCACAGGGATGGTGGGAACCCCTCATAATGGGCGCAGCGGGTTTACAGACTTGGGAACTCAGTGCAGGGATGGTGGGAACCCCTCATAATGGGCACAGCAGGCATACAGACCCAGGAGCTCAGCACAGAGATGGTGGGAACCCCTCATAATGGGCACAGTGGATGTACAGACCTGGGAACTCAGCACAGGGATGGTGGGAACCCCTCATAATGGGCACAGTGGATGTACAGACCTGGGAACTCAGCACAGGGAGGGTGGGAACCCCTCATAATGGGAACACTGGCTGTACAGACCTGGGAACTCAGCACAGGGATGGTGAGAACCCCTCATAATGGGCACAGCGGGTGTACAGACCCAGGAATTCAGCACAGGGATGGTGGGAACCCCTCATAATGGGCACAGCGGGTGTACAGACCCAGGAACTCAGCACAGGGATGGTGGGAACCCCTCATAATGGGCACAGCAAGTGTACAGACCCAGGAACTCAGTACAGGGATGGTGGGAACCCCTCATAATGGGCACAACGGGTGTACAGACCTGGGAACTTAGCACAGGGATGGTGGGAACCCCTCATAATGGGCACAGTGGGTGTACAGACCCAGGAACTCAGCACAAGGATGGTGGGAACCCTTCATATTGGGCACAGTGGGTGTACAGACCTGGGAACTCAGCACAGGGATGGTGGGAACCCCTCATAATGGGCACAGCGGGTGTACAGACCCAGGAACTCAGCACAGGGAAGGTGGAAACCCCTCATAATGGGCACAGCGGGTGTGCAGACCCGGGAACTCAGCACAGGGATGGTGGGAACCCCTCATAATGGGCACAGCGGGTGTACAGACCCAGGAACTCAGCACAGGGAAGGTGGAAACCCCTCATAATGGGCACAGCGGGTGTGCAGACCCGGGAACTCAGCACAGGGATGGTGGGAACCCCTCATAATGGGCACAGCGGGTGTACAGACCCAGGAACTCAGCATAGGAATGGTGGGAACCCCTCATAATGGGCACAGCGGGTGTGCAGACCTGGGAACTCAGCACAGTGATGGTGGGAACCCCTCATAATGGGCACAGCGGGGGTACAGACCTGGGAACTCAACACAGGGATGGTGGGAACCCCTCAAAAAGGGCACAGCAGGTGTACAGACCCGGGAACTCAGCACAGGGATGTTGGCAACCCCTCATAATGGGCAACCGGGTGTACAGACCTGGGAACTCAGCACAGGGATAGTGGGAACCCTTCATAATGGGCACAGCAGGTGTACAGACCTGGAAACTCAGCACAGGGATGGTGGGAACCCCTCATAATGGGCACAGCAGGTGTACAGATCCGGGAACTCAGCACAGGTATACTGGGAACCACTCATAATGGGCACAGAGGGTGTACAGACCCAGGAACTCAGCACAGGTATGGTGGGAACCCCTCATAATGGGCACAGAGGGTGTACAGACCCAGCAACTCAGCACAGGTATGGTGGGAACCCCTCATAATGGGCACAGAGGGTGTACAGACCCAGCAACTCAGCACAGGGATGGTGGGAGCCCCTCATAATGGGCACAGCGGGTGTACAGACCCAGGAATTCAGCACAGGTATGGTGGGAACCCCTCATAATGGGCACAGAGGGTGTACAGACCCGGCAACTCAGCACAGGGATGGTGGGAGCCCCTCATAGTGGGCACAGCGGGTGTACAAACCCCGGAACTCAGCACAAGGATGGTGGGAACCCCTCAAAATGGGCACATCGGGTGTACAGACCCGGGAACTCTGCACAGGGATGGTGGGAACCCCTCATAACGGGAACAGCAGGCGTAAACATCCTGGAACTCAGCACAGGGATGGTGGGAACCCCTCATAATGGGAACAGCGGGTGTACAGACCTGGGAACTCAGCACAGGGAAGGTGGGAACCCCTCATAATGGGCATAGCGGGTGTGCAGACCCGGGAACTCAGCACAGGGATGGTGGGAACCCCTCATAATGGGCACAGCAGGTGTACAGACCCGGGAACTCAGCACAGGGATGGTGGGAACACCTCATAATGGGCACAGTGGGTGTACAGACCCAGGAACTCAGAAGAGGGATGGTGAGAAACCCTCATAATGGGCACAGCGGGTGTCCAGACCTTGGAACTCAGCACAGTGATGTTGGGAACCCCTCATAATGGCCACAGCAGGTGTAAAGACCCGGAACTCAGCGCAGGGATGGTGGGAACCCCTCATAATTGGCACAGCGGGTGTACAGACCCGGAACTTAGCGCAGGGATGGTGGGAACCCCTCATAATGGGTACATAAGGTGTACAGACCTGGGAATTCAGCACAGGGATAGTGGGAACCCCTCATAATGGGCAAGGCGGGTGTACTAACCCGGAACTCAGCACAGGGATGGTGGTAACCCCTCATAATAGGCACAGCGGGTGTACAGACCCGGGAATTCAGCACAGGGATGGTGGGAACCCCTCATAATGGGCACAGCAGGCATAGAGATCCTGGAACTTAGCACAAGGATGGTGGGAACCTCTCATAATGGGCACAGCTGGTGTACAGACCTGGGAACTCAGCACAGGGATGGTGGGAACCCCTCATAATGGGCATAGTAGGCATAGAGATCTTGGAACTCAGCACAGGGATAGTGGGAACCTCTCATAATAAACACAGCAGGTGTACAGACCTGGAAACTCAGCACAGGGATGGTGGGAACCCCCCATAATGGGCACAGCGGGAGTACAGACCTGGGAACTCAGCACAGGGATGGTGAGAACCCCTCATAATGGGCACAGCAGGCATAGAGATCCTGGAACTTAGCACAAGGATGGTGGGAACCTCTCATAATGGGCACAGCTGGTGTACAGACCTGGGAACTCAGCACAGGGATGGTGAGAACCCCTCATAATGGGCACAGCAGGCATAGAGATCCTGGAACTTAGCACAAGGATGGTGGGAACCTCTCATAATGGGCACAGCTGGTGTATAGACCCGGGAGCTCAGCACAGGGATGGTGAGAACCCCTCATAATGGGCACAGCAGGCATAGAGATCCTGGAACTTAGCACAAGGATGGTGGGAACCTCACATAATGGGCACAGCTGGTGTATAGACCCGGGAACTCAGCACAGGAATTGTGGAAACCCCTCATAATGGGCACAGCGGGTTTACAGACTCGGGAACTCAGTGCAGGGATGGTGGGAACCCCTCATAATGGGCACAGCAGGCGTACAGACACAGGAGCTAAGCACAGAGATGGTGGGAACCCCTCATAATGGACACAGCGGGTGTACAGACTCGGGAACTCAGCGCAGGGATGGTGGGAACCCCTCATAATGGGCACAGCGGGTGTACAGACTTGGGAACTCAGTGCAGGGATGGTGGGAACGCCTCATAATGGGCACAGCTGGTGTATAGACCCAGGAGCTCAGCACAGAGATGGTGGGAACCCCTCATAATGGGCACAGTGGATGTAGAGACCTGGGAACTCAGCACAGGGTGGGTGGGAACCCCTCATAATGGGAACACCGGGTGTACAGACCTGGGAACTCAGCACAGGGATGGTGAGAACCCCTCATAATGGTCACAGCGGGTGTACAGACCTGGGAACTCAGCACAGGGATGGTGGGAACCCCTCATAATGGGCACAGCGGGTGTACAGACCTGGGAACTCAGCACAGGGATGGTGGGAACCCCTCATAATGGGCACAGCGGGTGTACATACCCAGGAATTCAGCAGAGGGATGGTGGGAACCCCTCATAATGGGCACAGCAGGTGTTCAGACCTGGGAACTCAGCACAGGGATGGTGGGAACCCCTCATAATGGGCACAGCGAGTGTACAGACCCAGGAACTCAACACAGGGATGGTGGGAACCACTCATCATGGGCACAGCAGGTGTACAGACCCGGGAACTCAGCACAGGGATGTTGGCAACCCCTCATAACGGGCAACTGGGTGTACAGACCTGGGAACTCAGCACAGGGATGGTGGGATCCCTTCATAATGGGCACAGCAAGTGTACTGACCTGGGGACTCAGTACAGGGATGGTGAGGAACCCTCGTAATGGGCACAGCAGGTGTACAGACCCAGGAACTCAGCACAGGGATGGTGGGAACCCATCATAATGGGCACGGCGGGTGTACAGACCTGGGAACTCAGCACAGGGATGGTGGGAACCCGTCATAATGGGCACGACGGGTGTACAGACCTGGGTACTCAGCACAGGGATGGTGGGAATCCCTCATAATGGGCACAGAAGGTGTACAGACCCGGGAACTCAGCACAGGGATGGTGGGAATCCCTCATAATGGGCACAGAAGGTGTACAGACCTGGGAACTCAGCACAGGGATGGTGGGAACCCTTCATAATGGGCACAGCAAGTGTACTGACCTCTGGACTCAGCACAGGGATGGTGGGAACCCCTCATAATGGGCACAGCGGGTGTGCAGACCCGGGAACTCAGCACAGTGATGGTGGGAACCCCTCATAATGGGTACAGCGGGGGTACAGACCTGGGAACTCAGCACAGGGATGGTGGGAAACCCTCATAATGGGCACAGCAGGTGTACAGACCCGGGAACTCAGCACAGGGATGTTGGCAACCCCTCATAACGGGCAACTGGGTGTACAGACCTGGGAACTCAGCACAGGGATGGTGGGAACCCTTCATAATGGGCACAGCAAGTGTACTGACCTGGGGACTCAGTACAGGGATGGTGAGGAACCCTCATAATGGGCACAGCAGGTGTACAGACCCAGGAACTCAGCACAGGGATGGTGGGAACCCATCATAATGGGCACGGCGGGTGTACAGACCTGGGAACTCAGCACAGGGATGGTGGGAACCCGTCATAATGGGCACGACGGGTGTACAGACCTGGGTACTCAGCACAGGGATGGTGGGAATCCCTCATAATGGGCACAGAAGGTGTACAGACCCGGGAACTCAGCACAGGAATGGTGGGAACCCCTCATAATGGGCACAACGGGTGTAGAGACCCAGGAACTCAGCACAGGGAAGGTGAGAAACCCTCATAATGGGCACAGCAGGTGTACAGACCCAGGAACTCAGCACAGGGATGGTGGGAACCCCTCATAATGGGCACAGCGGGTGTACAGACCCAGGAACTCAGCACAGGGATGGTGGGAACCCCTCATAATCGGCTCAGCGGGTGTGCAGACCCAGGAACTCCACACAGGGATGGTGGGAACCCCTCATAATGGGCACAGCTTGTGTACAGACCCAGGAACTCAGCACAGGGATGGTGGGAACCCCTCATAATGGACACAGCAGGTGTACGGACCCAGGAACTCAGCACAGGGATGGTGGGAACCCCTCATAATGGGCACAGCGGGTGTACAGACCCAGGAACTCAGCACAGGGATGGTGGGAACCCCTCATAATGGGCACAACGGGTGTGCATACCCGGGAACTCAGCACAGGGATGGTGGGAACTCCTCATAATGGGCACAGCGGGTGTACAGACCAAGGAACTCAGCACAGGGATGGTGGGAACCCCTCATAATGGGCACAGCGGGTGTGCATACCCGGGAATTCAGCACAGTGATGGTGGAAACCCCTCATAATGGGCACAGCGGGGGTACAGACCTGGGAACTCAACACAGGGATGGTGGGAACCCCTCATAATGAGCACAGCGGGTGTATAGACACGGGAACTCAGCACAGGGATCGTGGCAACCCCTCATAATGGGCACAGCAGGTGTACAGACCCGGCAACTCAGCATAGGGATGGTGGAAAATCCTCATGATGGGCACAGCGGGTGTACAGAGCTGGGAACTCAGCACAGGGATGGTGGGAACCCCTCATAATGGGCATAGCGGGTGTGCAGACCCGGGAACTCAGCACAGGGATGGTGAGGAACCCTCATAATGGGCACAGCAGGTGTACAGACCCAGGAACTCAGCTCAGGGATGGTGGGAACCCCTCATAATGGGCACAGCGGGTGTACAGACCTGGGAACTCAGCACAGGGATGGTGGGATCCCCTCATAATGGGCATAGCAGGTGTGCAAACCCGGGAACTCAGCACAGGGATGGTGAGGAACCCTCATAATGGGCACAGCAGGTGTACAGACCCAGGAACTCAGCACAGGGATGGTGGGAACCCCTCATAATGGGCATAGCGGGTGTATAGACCCGGGAACTCAGCACAGGGATCGTGGCAACCCCTCATAATGGGCACAGCAGGTGTACAGACCCGGCAACTCAGCATAGGGATGGTGGAAAATCCTCATGATGGGCACAGCGGGTGTACAGAGCTGGGAACTCAGCACAGGGATGGTGGGAACCCCTCATAATGGGCATAGCGGGTGTGCAGACCCGGGAATTCAGCACAGGGATGGTGAGGAACCCTCATAATGGGCACAGCAGGTGTACAGACCCAGGAACTCAGCACAGGGACGGTGGGAACCCCTCATAATGGGCACAGCGGGTGTACAGACCTGGGAACTCAGCACAGGGATGGTGGGAACCACTCATAATGGGCATAGCAGGTGTGCAAACCCGGGAACTTAGCACAGGGATGGTGAGGAACCCTCATAATGGGCACAGCAGGTGTACAGACCCAGGAACTCAGCACAGGGATGGTGGGAACCCCTCATAATGGGCATAGCGGGTGTATAGACCCGGGAACTCAGCACATGGATGGTGGGAACCCCTCATAATGGGCACAGCGGGTGTATAGACTCGGGAACTCAGCACAGGGATGGTGGGAACCCCTCATAATGGGCACAGCGGGTGTGCATACCCGGGAACTCAGCACAGGGATGGTGGGAACCCCTCATATTGGGCACAACGGGTGTATAAACCCAGGAACTCAGCACAAGGATGGTGGGAACCCCTCATAATGGACACAGCGGGTGTACGGACCCAGGAACTCAGCACAGGGATGGTGGGAACCCCTCATAATGGGCACAGCGGGTGTGCAGACCCGGGAACTCAGCACAGTGATGGTGGAAACCCCTCATAATGGGCACAGCGGGGGTACAGACCTGGGAATTCAACACAGGGATGGTGGGAACCCCTCATAATGGGCATAGCGGGTGTGCAGACCCGGGAACTCAGCACAGGGATGGTGGGAACCCCTCATATTGGGCATAGCGGGTGTGCAGACCCAGGAACTCAGCACAGGGAGGGTGGAAACCCCTCATAATTGGAACACTGGGTGTACAGACCTGGGAACTCAGCACAGGGATGGTGAGAACCCCTCATAATGGGCACAGCAGGTGTACAGACCCAGGAATTCAGCACAGAGATGGTGGGAACCCCTCATAATGGGCACAGCAGGTGTACAGACCCAGGAATTCAGCACAGGGATGGTGGGAACCCCTCATAATGGGCACAGCGGGTGTGCATACCCGGGAACTCAGCACAGGGATGGTGGGAACCCCTCATAATGGACACAGCGGGTGTACGGACCCAGGAACTCAGCACAGGGATGGTGGGAACCCCTCATAATGGGCACAGCGGGTGTGCAGACCCGGGAACTCAGCACAGTGATGGTGGAAACCCCTCATAATGGGCACAGCGGGGGTACAGACCTGGGAATTCAACACAGGGATGGTGGGAACCCCTCATAATGGGCATAGCGGGTGTGCAGACCCAGGAACTCAGCACAGGGAGGGTGGGAACCCCTCATATTGGGCATAGCGGGTGTGCAGACCCAGGAACTCAGCACAGGGAGGGTGGAAACCCCTCATAATTGGAACACTGGGTGTACAGACCCGGGAACTCAGTACAGGGATGGTGGGAACCCCTCATAATGGGCACAGCGAGTGTACAGACCCAGGAACTCAGTACAGGGATGGTGGAAACCCCTCATAATGGGCACAGCAGGTGTGCAGACCCAGGAACTCAGCACAGGGATGGTGGAAACCCCTCATAATGGGCACAGCGAGTGTACAGACCCAGGAACTCAGTACAGGGATGGTGGGAACCCCTCATAATGATAAAGGGGGTGCTTGGATATGGCGCTGTCTCAGCAATGGAAAATATGTGTGTCCTCTATGTTCTATGATCATATGTGCTGTGGGATACTGTTTATGGTTAGAGTGTTTATTTATACTTTCGTGCAAGTGTTCATCTGAAAGGTTCAGGTATGCGTGTCACAATAATACCAAAATAATGTGCCAGTGTGTATCAATTACTAGTACATATTAAAGGGATTTTCTCTTGTGCGTAAGTGAACTTATAACGTGTTAGTCATAAACTATGTTTTCACATAGCTTATACCTGTGGTGAATTATTAGTGGTACATTAATATCTTCACTGAAAAGTATTTTAGAATCCGACAATGTGATACATAACAAAATAACGAAAAAAATAAGAATAAATAAATTAGTCCATCAAGTGTGTAGATTTGTGACTTCAAGTGATTGTTCCTTCTAACATTGGTGACTTTGAGATCGTGAGTACATTCGTGCTCCCCCTATAGATTTCCTCCTTACCAGAGGGCACTGCCCCTGCAGGGGCCGCGTGCCTGTCTTTAATTAATCCTGGTGACTTTTTCCTGGGTCAGGTAGGGGATCTTCCTCTGTTCCTCTGTTCCTCTTTGGTGGGTACCTCTATCCTGGGTAGGTTCCTTCTCTTGTTCGGTCGTTCTCCCTCCTTCCGGAAGTTGGGTGATCTCAGGGTGAGTATCCAGCGGGTTTAAAAAATAAAAAGCAGAGAGGACTCCATAGTGCAACTTGTTTCAATGTATCCTTAATTTTATTAAAAGGGAAGTTTGGATACAAAGTTGTAAAACAAACGAGGGTAGGTGATGGTAAATGGGCTGGGT
>BLSH010528273.1:234687-251351 GCA_018402905.1 Glandirana rugosa
GGACGTACCCCCAGATACTGGAGTGACTACAGGACGTCCCCCATGCATGACATCAGTGAGGTCATAGACCCCCATGCAGGATGTCAGTGAGGTCATAGACCCCCATGCAGGACATCAGTGAGGTCATAGACCCCCATGCAGGACATCAGTGAGGTCATAGACCTCCATGCAGGACATCAGTGAGGTCATAGACCCCCATGCAGGACATCGGTGAGGTCATAGACCCCCATGCAGGACATCAATGAGGTCATAGACCCCCATGCAGGACGTCAGTGAAGTCATAGACCTCCATGCAGGACATCGGTGAGGTCATAGACCCCCATGCAGGACATCAGTGAAGTCATAGACCTCCATGCAGGACGTCAGTGAGGTCATAGACCCCCATGCAGGATGTCAGTGAGGTCATAGACCTCCATGCAGGACGTCAGTGAGGTCATAGACCCCCATGCAGGATGTCAGTGAGGTCATAGACCCCCATGCAGGACATCAGTGAGGTCATAGACCCCCATGCAGGACATCGGTGAGGTCATAGACCTCCATGCAGGACATCAGTGAGGTCATAGACCCCCATGCAGGACATCGGTGAGGTCATAGACCCCCATGCATGACATCAGTGAGGTCATAGACCCCCATGCAGGATGTCAGTGAGGTCATAGACCCCCATGCAGGACGTCAGTGAGGTCATAGACCCCCATGTAGGACGTCAGTGAGGTCATAGACCTCCATGCAGGACATCAGTGAGGTCATAGACCCCCATGCAGGACATCAGTGAGGTCATAGACCCCCATGCAGGATGTCAGTGAGGTCATAGACTCCCATGCAGGATGTCAGGGAGGTCATAGACCTCCATGCAGGACATCAGTGAGGTCATAGACCCCCATGCAGGATGTCAGTGAGGTCATAGACTCCCATGCAGGATGTCAGGGAGGTCATAGGCCTCCATGCAGGACATCAGTAAGGTCATAGACCTCCATGCAGGACATCAGTGAGGTCATAGAACCCCATGCAGGACATCAGTGAGGTCATAGACCCCCATGCAGGAGGTCAATAAGGTCATAGAACCCCATGCAGAACGTCAGTGAGGTCATAGACCCCCATGCAGGACATCAGTGAGGTCATAGACCCCCATGCAGGACATCAGTGAGGTCATAGACCTCCATGCAGGACATCGGTGAGGTCATAGACCCCCATGCAGGACGTCAGTGAAGTCATAGACCTCCATGCAGGACGTCAGTGAGGTCATAGACCTCCATGCAGGATGTCAGTGAGGTCATAGACCCCCATGCAGGACATCAGTGAGGTCATAGACCCCCATGCAGGACATCAGTGAGGTCATAGACCCCCATGCAGGATGTCAGTGAGGTCATAGACCCCCATGCAGGATGTCAGTGAGGTCATAGACCCCCTTGCAGGACGTCAGTTAGGTCATAGAACCCCATGCAGGACGTCAGTGAGGTCATAGAACCCCATGCAGGACGTCAGTGAGGTCATTGACCCCCATGCAGGACATCAGTGAGGTCATTGACCCCCATGCAGGACGTCAGTAAGGTCATAGACCCCCATGCAGGACATTGTTGAGGTCATAGACCCCCATGCAGGACATCGTGAGGTCATAGACCCCCATGCAGGACATGCATGGGGTTCTATGACCTCACTGACATCCTGCATGGGGTTCTATGACCTCACTGATGTCCTGCATGGAGGTCTATGACCTCATTGACGTCCTGCATGGGGGTCTATGACGTCACTGACGTCCTGCATGGGGGTCTATGACCTCACTGATGTCCAGCATGGGAGTCCATGACCTCACCGATGTCCTGCATGGGGGTCTATGACCTCACCGATGTCCTGCATGGGGGTCTATGACCTTACTGACGTCCTGCATGGGGGTCTATGACCTCACTGATGTCCAGCATGGGAGTCCATGACCTCACCGATGTCCTGCATGGGGGTCTATGACCTCACTGATGTCCTGCATGGGGGTCTATGATCTCATTGATGTCCTGCATGGGAGTCTATGACCTCACTGACATCCTGCATGGGGGTCTATGACCTCACTGATGTCCTGCATGGGAGTCTATGACCTCACTGATGTCCTGCATGGGAGTCTATGACCTCACTGACATCCTGCATGGGGGTCTATGACCTCACTGACATCCTACATGGGGGTCTATGACCTCACTGATGTCCTGCATGGGAGTCTATGACCTCACTGACATCCTGCATGGGGGTCTATGACCTCACTGATGTCCTGCATGGGAGTCTATGACCTCACTGACATCCTGCATGGGGGTCTATGACCTCACTGACATCCTGCATGGGGGTCTATGACCTCACCGATGTCCTGCATGGGGGTCTATGACCTCACTGACATCCTGCATGGGGGTCTATGACCTCACTGATGTCCTGCATGGGAGTCTATGACCTCACTGACATCCTGCATGGGGGTCTATGACCTCACTGACATCCTGCATGGGGGTCTATGACCTCACTGATGTCCTGCATGGGGGTCTATGACCTCACTGACATCCTGCATGGGGGTCTATGACCTCACTGATGTCCTGCATGGGAGTCTATGACCTCACTGACATCCTGCATGGGGGTCTATGACCTCACTGACATCCTGCATGGGGGTCTATGACCTCACCGATGTCCTGCATGGGGGTCTATGACCTCACTGACATCCTGCATGGGGGTCTATGACCTCACTGATGTCCTGCATGGGAGTCTATGACCTCACTGACATCCTGCATGGGGGTCTATGACCTCACTGACATCCTGCATGGGGGTCTATGACCTCACTGATGTCCTGCATGGGTGTCTATGCGGATTGTTCCGCATTGATGGGGGAGGGGTTCCGGGCAGATTGCTCCATGTATGCTCTATGGCGGGTGCAGAGCAAACATGTTTATGGCATACATGGCAGATCTGATTTATAATTTATGGCTGCGATCTCCTGGGAGCGTTCCGTCTGCAGGAATAATCCGCCCGGAATGTTGCGGTTTTATTAGAACACAAAGTTTTCCTTCAATCCGGTTTTATTGAGATATTTCTGTTCATCTGTCACCACAATCGTTCAGATCCGTTATGTTCTCCTTTCAACATCCCTCCCCCACCGGGGTCCCAACAGCCCTCCACAGGCACCCAACATCCCCCCAACGGGGCCCCAACATCCCCCCACAGACGCCCCAACATCCCCTCACTGGGGCCCCAACATCCTCCCACCAGACCACAAACCCCCTCCACTCAGTCCCCAACACTCCTCCACAGACGTCCAAACATCCTCCCACCGGGCCCCAACACCCCCTCATCAGGGCCCCAACACCTCTCCACAGGCATCCCAACATCCCCCACAGGTGCTCCAACATCCCCCCACAGACACCCCAACATTTTCCCACTGGGCCCCAACACCTTTCCACCGGGGCCCCATCACCCCTCCACAGGCACCCCAACATTTCCCCACCAGGGTCCCAACATCTCCCCCAGTCAGCGCCTGCACTGCAGACTCTTTGTACAACACTTGAGGAGGGAGGGGGATCCAGCCAATCACCTTTCAGCAACTTTCTGTCAGCACTATGAAAAAGGCTTCTGATTGGTTGTGATTGGTTGAAGTCGGAGCTTCTTCCCTCCTGAAATGATTCACAAACGTTTCCGCCAAACATTCTGGGGCCCTCAGTAGTGTGGATGACCAAAGGAAGAAAAAAAGAGTCATGGGGCTGGAAGGGAAACACTGAGGAGAAGCCACGCCTCTCTATTCTGATTGGCTGCAAGGAGAATCCCGACTGTTTCATTGTGTCATTAAATATCTAAAGAGAAGAAATGACAGTCAGCCGTTGGAGCCGTTCAAATGACCATTTCCTGCCTTCATCTGGCAGTGCTGGGCTCTCAGCTCTCCCTTCTCAGCTCTCAGGCTGCTCAGCTGTCAGTTAATTGCCAGCACTCATCGTTCCACAGTGGCTGACCTGGTGATCATTTCCTGCCCATCAATCCAGCCTACAGGCAGCCCTTCTGGCTATTTAAACAGCCTTGTTCGTTCTTTTTGTGCCTTCGCCTTGGTCAAACATATCTGGAGACTCTGCTGTGTTGAAGACTTCCCTGGCTGATGTCCTTTCTGGTTCCTGATCCTGTTTGCTGCCTCCAGCTACGCGGATCTCTGGCTTCCTGATTTACCGGCTTGTTCTGACTACTCTTTTTGGCTACCGTACCCTGGCTATGTTTTGACTACGTTTACCATTTTTACCATTGTATTAAAAAGTGTGATTTTTACTGCATTTTCTGTCTCCGTCTGATTTATGGTTCCTGACAGTAGGCGAAGGCCATGAATTCAGAAGATGCAGACAATCCACCCAGTGGTAATATTTTTTCCCGATTGGATGAGCAGGATCACCGCATGGATCAGTTTTCCATAGCGTTACAGACGCTCCTGATTCGCACTGCTCACCTGGATCCTCCCACTGTGGCTGTTCCTGTGTTGCAGGTCATTCCTGCTGCTGCTCCAGTCTCTGTGCAGGCACCCGCCTCGAATATTACCGCTATAAAAGGTATGTCCAGTTCAATGCAGAGGGTTTCTTAACCAGGTTGGGATATACTTTGAGATGCTGCCCCAGGCGTTCCCCATGGACAGAAGCAAAGTAGGCTTCATTACTTCTTTGCTTTCTGACAGAGCCTTGGCCTGGGCAAACCCTTTATGGGAGATGCAAAAACCCATTGTCCTGAGTTACCCCGAGTTTGTGGCTTCCTTTAAAAGGGTATTTGACGTTCCCGCATGCTCCACTTCTGCTGCCAAGAACCTCATGTCCATCAAGCAGGGTACGAGAACGGTTGCCGATTACGCCATTGAATTTCATACTCTGGCAGCAGAGGTTGCTTGGAACAATGAGGCCCTCATGGCTGCTCTTTCTCATGGTCCCTCGGATAACATCAAAGATGAGAGCATCCCGAGACAAACCCACTGAGCTCGAGAGGTTTATCATGTTTGCCATTCTCATTGACTCCAGACTCCAAGAGAGACCTTCCTTTAAGTAGCGCTTGCAGAAGCCTCCTGTTTGTTTGCCTCTGAGCTTTGCAGTACCAACCTTGCCTCCCTCATTTCCCATGCCTCCCGGTACCGAGTCCGCCAGTGAAGTAGAACCCATGCAGTTGGGCTTCACACGTCTTTCTGCAGATGAGAGGACCTTTAGGAGGAAGGAGAGGTTGTGCCTTTATTGTGGCCAGGCAGGTCACTTTTTGAAGTCTTGTCCTACCCATCCGGGAAACGCTTGCACCTGAGGTCCTGCAGGGGACAGACCTTAGGTGGCATTGCCGTCCCCAGTTATCCTGAAGGATAAGCCCCTGGTTCTGGTCCACTTTCTTGGTCTGAGTTGTCCATCGATACACAGGCTCTAACAGGGCAGCCATCAGAAATTGTGGGACCCCTTACACAGCTTTAGACCTGGACCCCCCCCGTCTGACCACCAACATTCCCCAGGGCCCGCCCACTGGCCATCCCACCACATCCGCCCACTGGCCAGGGGTGTACACATGTTGCACCCGCAGTAGTAATTATACCCCCTGTCACACTTACCAGGTGCAGCCAAGCATGACTCATTCAAGTGAAGTGAAGTGTGCAATGCATGCTAGTGTGGGATCCAGGGGATTAAAAAAAACAATGCACAGGCAGCACAGCCTCACCATAGGTGCTGGAGGTCCCAAACTTGTTGTCCAGGAGGCCCTCTCCATGTGACCCAAGTTTGGTATTTATATCGCCTATGGTTTGGGAGAACGGTGTCCCCAAACCGGGTGCCCAACTCCCCATAGACTCCAATATCAAGTCGGAAATTCACCCGACAATTGCTGGTCAATAACTGGTCACTTTGGGGACCCGGTACGGCCGAACCATAGGTGCTGGGGGTCCAAAACTTGCACCAGTTGTTGCCCAGGGGACTCTGCTGAAGTCTTTGTTGTAAGGGCCCCTTGAGACACTGGGGTCCCTTACAACGGTACTGCCTGTATCCCCCTGATGGCGGCCCTGGTCTCTAATCGACTCTGGGGCTGCAGGCCTGTTCATAGATTGTGCCTTCGTCTGTAAGGACTCCGCTGCAGCTTCGTGCCACTCCACTTGCCATTGAGGCTATTGATGGGAGACCTCTACAGCCTGCCCATGTGACTTATGAGACTGCTCCATTGACCGTGGCCATAGGGGCTCTTCACCAGGAGATAATCCAATTTCAAATCATTTCATCTCCTCATTACCTGGTGGTTATTGGTTATCCTTGGTTAAAGAGGCACAACCCCTCATTTGATTGGCTTCATGCTGAGGTTCTTTCTTGGTCACCACAATGCAGTAAAACATGTTTTCAGAAAGTGGCTAAGGTCTTGTGCACCTCTTCACTTTCCTCTTTGCCAGAGGAGTACCACAAATTTAGCGATGTCTTTGACAAAGGTTAAGCCGGTAGTTTACCTCCACACCAGCCGTATGATTGACCTTCAACCTGGTGCCATGTCCCTCATTGCCGGGTTTACCCTTTGTCTGTCTCGGAGGATAAAGCCATGGAGGACTATGTTACTGATGCACTTTCTCGAGGGTTCATCTGCAAGTCCTCGTCTCCTGCTGGTGCTCGCTTCTTCTTTGTGAAAAAAGAAGAGTGGAGAACTGAGACCTTGTATCGATTATAGGCGTCTCAATCGCATTGCGATCCAATTCCATTGATCACAGAATTATTTGACCGCCTCAAGGGAGCAGTGGTTTTCATGAAGCTCGATATAAGAGGGGCATACAATCTCGTGGGGATCAAGGAGGGCGACGAATGAAAAACTGCGTTTAATACCAGGACAGGACATTATGAAGACCTAATAATGCAGTGGTCTTTCCAACGCTCCTGCAGTGTTTCAGGAATTCATCAGCGATGTCTTTCGAGATTTGTTGCAGCAATGTGTGGTGGTTTATCTCAACGATATTCTCATATATTCTAAATCCCTAGAGAGCCACCACACGGATGTCTCCCTTGTGCTACAGAGGCTGAGAGACAATAACCGGCATTGTAAGTTGGAAAATTGTGAGTTCCATGGTGAGCAGGTTCAATTTCTGGGTTCTGTCATTTCTACTGCCGGTTTTTCAATGGACCCAGAGAAACTATCTGCTGTTCTACAGTGGCCTCGACCCATAAGTCTACATCCGCTACAACGTTTGCTTGGCTTTGCCAATTATTATGGGAAATGTATTTAGAACTTCTCTTCTCTGGTCAAACCCTTGACTGATCTGATCAGAAGGGACGGTAACCCACAGAATTGGTCTCCAGATTCCATTAAAGCCTTTGAGTCTCTCAAGGCTGCCTTTGTTTCAGCTCCTGTGCTGGCGCATCCTGATCCTGCATTACCCTTCATTCTTGAGGTTGATGCACCTGAGACTGGACTAGGAGCCCTTCTGTTTCAACGTCCCACCTCTGAGAGCGCTCCTCATTTTGACTGACCATAAGAATCTCACATTCTTGTCTGAGGTAAAACGCTTCTCTCCCAGAAGGGCGCGATGGGCTCTTTTTCTGTCAGGCTTCAATTAAATTACCCGGTACTAAGAATGTAAGGGCTGACGCATTGTCGTTTTCCTCCACCTCCAAGATGGAGTCGGTTCCTGCTCCTGTGATACCTCCCGATAGTATTCTGGCCATGGGCGTCCGCAGGTAGGGGCAAGGGGGGAAATTGCCCCCCCCCTGGAATCAGGAATCAGATCAGGGGTTCCCCACTAGGTCCTTATCCTCTTGAGCCATGTATGCAGTTTCTGACAGTCTCTTGGGCCATGTGTGCAGTCTCTGACCGTTTCCTGTGCTATGTATGCAGTCTCTGACTGTCTTCTGTTCCATGTCCGCAGTCTCTGACCATATCTTGTACTATGTCTGCATACTCTGAACATCTCCTGTGCTATGTCCACAGTCTCTGACCGTCTCCTGTACCATGTCTGCAGTTTCTGACCATCTCCTGTAATATGTCTGCAGTCTCAGACTGTCTCCTGTATCATGTCTGCAGTCTCTGACTGTCTCCTGTATCATATCTGCAGTCTCTGACCATCTCCTGTACTACGTCTGCAGTCTCTGACCGTGATAATGTAATTATGACATTGTCAAAAAGGGGCAGAGCATGGATGACCTTGAAGTTATGCCCCCCCCTGGAAAAAGTTCTGCGGACACCTATGATTCTGGCTACTGTATGTATTAGTCTCACTTCACTCTTGGGTGTCAGAATTCTTGCCGCTCAGATCCATTCTCCTCCTGAGAAGCCTTGTGACCGCTGCTTTGTCCCTGAGAATCTCTGCATTGCTTTGTTCCAGACTTACCATTATCCCAAGGCTGTTGGTCACCCAGGGAAGAATCAACTAATTTGGGCCATTTCTCAACAATTCTGGTGGCCTAGTCTCCACGCCGATGTAGCCACCTTCATAGCCACTTGTTCCATGTGTCAGAGTAAGACACTGTGACACCTTCCAGTGGGCCTCCTACAACCCATACCCAATGGAGAAAGGCCTTGGACCCACCTGTCTATGGATTTTATAGTGGAGTTATCCAACTCCCAGGGCAACACAGTTATTCTTATGGTGGTTGACCGGTTCTTGAAAATGCCACATTGTATTCCACTAAAGAAGTTGCCCACGTCCAAGGAACTGGCATCCATTTTTGCTCAGGAGATCTTTCGGTTACATGGACTACCCAAGGTTATCATCTCTGACAGGGGTAGCCAGTTTGTCCTCAGGTTTTGGTGAGCTTTTTCTGCACAGCTAGGAATTCAGCTTTCCTTCTCTTCTGTATAACACCTGCAGTCCAATGGGGCAGCAGAACGAGCCAACCAAGCCTTGGGGCAGTATCTGCGTTGCTTTATTTCTGACCACCATAACAACTGGTCAGACATCCTACCTTGGGCGGAACTTTTCTCACAATAGTGCCGTCAATACCGGCTCCCGATTGTCTCAGTTTATGGTGAATTATGGTTTCCAACCATCCATGTTGCCTGACCCATTTGTTCCTCAGAGAATTCCTGCGTTAGAGGAACATCTCCGTGATCTACGTTCCACTTGGGTGTAGCTCCAAGAGTCCTTGCGACGTGCCAGTGATAGGTACAGACTCCATGCTGACTGCAGACGCCTACCTGAGCCTTCCTGCCTGGTTGGGGAGAGGGTCTGGCTTTCATCTCGTAACCCCCGACTCTGTGTTCCGTCACTAAAACTGGCACCACGGGTTATTGGGCCTTTCCGTATTTTCCACAGGGACAACCCAGTGGCTTACGCATTAGACCTTCCTTCTAACATGCGTATTTCAAATGTTTTTCATGTTTCCTTATTAAAACCTTTGGTGTGCAACCGCTTCACCGCCTCGCGACCATGTCCTCGCCCGGTGCAGGTCGAGAACCATGAAGAGTAAGAGATACAATCGATCATTGACTCCCGTAGGTTCCGTGGCGGCATACAGTACCTGGTTCATTGGAAAGGGTACGCTCCAGAGGAACGCTCCTGGCTCTCATCCTGGGAAGTACATGCTGCTGTCCTCTTCCATACTTTCCATAAGTGTTTTCCCCTCAAACCTGGTGGTCCTCATAGGGGGAGGGGTAATTGAGGAGGAGGCTGGGCTCTCAGCCCTCCCTTTTTAGTGCTCATGTTGCTCAGCTGTCAGTTAATTGCCAGCACTACTTGTTCCACAGTGACTCACCTAATGATCATTTCTTGCTCGTCAAGTCCAGCCCACAGCCCGCCCCTTCTGGTTATTTAAACTGCCTGGTTATTTCCTTCCATGCCTTCGCTTTGGTCAAACATATCTGGAAACTCTCTGCTGCGTTCCTGTTGAAGACTTGCCTGGCTGACGTCCCTTCTGGTTCCTGACCCTGTCTGCTGCCTCTGACTACACTGATCTCTGGCTTCCTGATTTACTGGCTTGTTCTGACTACCCGCTTTGGCTACCGTGCCCTGGCTATGTTTTGACTACATTATTTTCACCATTAAATTAAAAGATGTGATTTTTACTGCATTTCTCCGTCTGATCCATGGTTCCTGACATCTTCATGTCTTCTGAATGACAGACGGGACAGCGAGATATCGGATTACCTTTGTGCCGGGAGTCAGTGATGGGGAAATATCAGATTCAGTGGAGGGAATGTCATGAAGGAAGGTTTGCTGGATGTGATCAGCGTGTTCCTCTGTCTGGGGCCCCGGGGCCACAGTCCCCTCCCCCTTCAGATGCCAGTAGCCGGGGTCTCAGATGGCCGCTGACATTTTTGCAGTTCTGCATTTTCCTTCAAACGCTTCGCACAGCGAGAGATGAAATGTTTTCCGAACTTCTGCCGTCCAGATGACGCCCAAACATCTCCTCCCCCCTCTGGCCCGTCCGCGGGGGTCTGCAAATCCTTACCGATCAAAACGGGATCAAACGCCGATCACCGGGCGCAATCTCTCTGCGGCTCCGACTGATGGCAAATTACTGGGAACTCCGCAGTTTAGAGAAATGTAGGGCGGGGAGAGTCAACATGGTCCTGAACCGGAGGAGGCTTGGTTTGCTCTGTGTGTCATAAACAACAAATAAAACGTCATCCTTTGTTACATCTCAGTGATGATCTCCTGCCGCCTCTTTGTTGCCACTTCCTGTATCCATACACTCCAGTGATGGCGGGGGGTCTCCTGACGGTCGCTGTCTCAGAAATGACGGATCGCGGTCTCAGAAATGATGGCCGCAGTCTCAGAAATGACGGTCGTGGTCTCAGAAATGATGGCCGCAGTCTCAGATATGACGGTCGCGGTCTCAGAAATGACGGTCGCTGTCTTAGAAATGATGGTTGTGGTCTCAGAAATGATGGTTGCGGTCTCAGAAATGACGGGCGTGGTCCCAGAAATGACAGACGTGGTCTCAGAAATGATGGTTGTGGTCTCAGAAATGATGGCCGCAGTCTCAGATATGACGGTCGCGGTCTCAGAAATGACGGTCGCTGTCTTAGAAATGATGGTTGTGGTCTCAGAAATGATGGTTGCGGTCTCAGAAATGACGGGCGTGGTCCCAGAAATGACAGACGTGGTCTCAGAAATGATGGTTGCGGTCTCAGAAATGATGGTTGCGGTCTCAGAAATTATGGTCGCGGTCTCAGAAATGATGGTTGCGGTCTCAGATATGACGGTCGCGGTCTCAGAAATGACGGTTGCGGTCTCAGAAATGATGGTTGCGGTCTCAGAAATGACGGGCGTGGTCCCAGAAATGACAGACGTGGTCTCAGAAATGATGGTTGCGGTCTCAGGAATGATGGACACGGTCTCAGAAATGACGGTTGCGGTCTCAGAAATGACGGTTGTGGTCTCAGAAATGACGGTCGCGGTCACAGAAATGACAGGCGCGGTCTCAGAAATGACGGTTGCGGTCTCAGAAATGACGGTTGTGGTCTTAGAAATGACGGTTGTGGTCTCAGAAATGACGGTTGCGGTCTCAGAAATGACGGTTGTGGTCTCAGAAATGACGGGCGTTGTCTCAGAAATGACGGTTGCGGTCTCAGAAATGACAGCCGCGGTCTCAGAAATGATGGGCGCGGTCTCAGAAATGAAGGTCGCGGTCTCAGAAATGATGGGAGCGGTCTCAGAAATGACAGGCGCGGTCTCAGAAATGACGGTCGCAGTCTCAGAAATGATGGTTGCGGTCTCAGAATTGGCGGTTGTGGTCTCAGAAATGACAGTCATGGTCTCAGAAATGACGGGCGTGGTCTCAGGAATGACGGTTGCGGTCTCAGAATTGGCGGTTGTGGTCTCAGAAATGACGGTTGCGGTCTCAGAAATGACAGTTGCGGTCTCAGAAATTACGGTCTCAGAAATGACAGTTGCGGTCTCTGTGCTGTCAGGGAAGTGAACTCCATTAGTAAGGAAAATATTTGGAGACGTTTATTGCCATCGCATATTTCCGGAACGTTTACAGCCGCTGTGCAATCCAGAGAAATATTCTGAGCTTCCTGGTGAAGGAGAACTGAAGGTTTTATTATTTGGAATACAAGGGAGGGGGGGTAATAACCCCGGTCAGTGTCCCCTTGGGGAGATTCCCCCTCACTTCCTGTCCCATAGACACAACAGGAAGTGAGGGAATCCCTGAAGCCGTGTGTTCTGTACAAGACCATCAATCTTCATCCTGGACCTCAGAGCTGCTCTTCCCCATAGAATTCCGGCCAAACACGGCGCAAATTCCCAACAAATATTCCTCGGAAAGTCAGAAATCTCGTGCGTCCTGTGATTGGATGATGCCAGCATCAGATGTCAGGATGTGATGTCATATGTCATCAGAGGTCAGGATGTGATGTCATCGGAGGTCAGGATGTGATGTGAATTGTCATAAGATGTCAGGATGTGATGTCATCGGAGGTCAGGATGTGATGTCATCAGAGGTCAGGATGTGATGTCATATGTCATCAGAGGTCAGGATGTGATGTCATATGTCATCAGAGGTCAGGATGTGATGTCATATGTCATCAGAGGTCAGGATGTGATGTCTAAGGATGGGCTGAACCCCCCGGGTTCGGTTTGCAGCAGATCTCCCGAACAGCGAACCCCATTGAAGTCTATGGGAGTTGACCAGGTTAAAATCAGAATTGCCCCTTTTGAAGACTGATCTGCCAGTAATTGGCTATACGGCTGGGGTCACACTGCAGCGATGCTGGAAACCTGCGAATTAACGAGTTCCCACATTGCATGTCTCCTGGTGGCCGTTTACACTGCACTATGTGACCTGTGGGGAGTGTCAATAGAAAGCTAATGACCCCCCCAAATCAGTTCTCATATTGCAGCGCGAGCTGCAAACTCGCACAGGAATCGGATTGCAGGGTGTGAACCACCCAGCGATCCGATTCTGACCCTGCGAAAAAAAAGGGGCGCTGTGCGAGTTTACTCCGATTGCGATGGAAATTCAGCCATACAATCTCTATGGCTGAATTTGCATCGCACAGAGATCGCATGTGGCTCACTGCAGTGCGGTGCGAATCATATGCGATCTCCAGGATCGCTGCAGTGGGAACCGGCCCTTAGAGGGGTATGGGGGTCCGAGTCCTGCCCTGAGGGGCCATGTATCAATGAATCAGTTGCAGTAATTTTAATAATGCTTAAAGTGAAACAATAAAAATGAAAAATTCCTTTAAATATTGTGCCTAGGGGGTCCCTTTAGTCTGCCTGTAAAGTGGCGCATCTCTGTGATGTGTAGAACCTGCCGCAGCAAAATGACATTTGTAAAGGAAAAATTGTCATTTAAACTTGCTGTAATCTATTGCCGGCTCCCGGAAATATTGATTAAAAGAATTGAAAAAACCCAGCATGGGGTCCCCCCAGTCCATACCAGACCCTTCAAGTCTGATATGGATTTTAAGAGAAGGCCCGCACCAAAATGTTTTTAAAAAATGTCGTGGGGGGCCCCCAAAATCCAAACCAGACCCTTATTTGAGCCTGGAGGTCAGGATGGGGGAATGAGCGAGCGCCCCCCCCCCCCATCCTGAACTGTACCAGGCCACATGCCCTCAATATGGGGAGGATGCTTTGGGGTAGAAGATGGGGACTAGGCCCTGGCTGGTGATTTCGGGGTCTGTGGGGGGGGGCTTATCGGAAATCTGGAAGCCCCCTTTAACAAGGGAGCCCCCAGATCCCGGCCCCCCATATCGATCGGTTATATTGTACCCCTACCCATTCACTAAAGAAGTGTCACAAAGTAAAAACCACAGGAGACAGTTTTTGACAATTCCTTTATTAAAACTTTTTTAAAAATTGTCCCGCGATGTCCATCCATCGTCAACCACGCCGCCCCACAGACCTGGAAAATAAGAAAAAATAAAAAGCCGGCAATACATCACAGCCGCGAGCAAGTTTCAATGAGAGTTTTTCCTTTAGAAATGTCATTTTGCTGCGGCAGGTTCTACACATCGCAGAGATGCGCCACTTTACAGGCAGACTAAGGGGGCCTCCCAGGCATGATATTTAAAGGATTTTTCATTTTTATTGTTTCACTTTAATCATTATTTACTGCTCCTGAAAAATATAATCATTTCTTTTTTGATACATGTCCCTCTGAGCAGGACCCAGACCCCCCCCCCATACCCCTTTTAATGGTTAATCACTTTTTATAAACCCCTATATGTCATTATGTCAGGATGTGATGTCAGATGTCAGGATGTGATGTCATCAGATGTCAGGATGTGATGTCATCAGATGTCAGGATGTGATGTCATCAGATGTCAGGATGTGATGTCAGATGTCAGGATGTGATGTCATCAGATGTCAGGATGGGATGTCAGATGTCAGGATGTGATGTCATCAGATGTCAGGATGTGATGTCAGATGTCAGGATGTGATGTCATCAGATGCCAGGATGTGATGTCATCAGATGTCAGGATGTGATGTCATATGTTATCAGATGTCAGGATGTGATGTCATCAGATGCCAGGATGTGATGTCATCAGATGTCAGGATGTGATGTCATCAGATGTCAGGATGTGATGTCATCAGATGGTTCTGGATGTGATGTCATCAGATGTCAGGATGTGATGTCATCAGATGGTTCTGGATGTGATGTCATCAGATGTCAGGATGTGATGTCATCAGATGGTTCTGGATGGGGTCACCCCGCCATACATGGGGCACGGTCCAGCTTCACCCAGAATGTTCTATGGAGGATTGTGGGCGGAGTCACTGGCGACTTTACATTCAGCTGTTTGTACGGCGCGGAGCGTCTGGTGCACAGAAATTTCCCAGCTCAGCCTCTCCGCCGTCCAGAAAATAAACTTGTCGTCTGGCAGAATCGGAGCGTAAGCACAATTCCTCTGAAGGCCATAATTAGCGGCGGAGCGCTGTCAGAATATCGAATTATTGGGAGAAGGTGGGGGATTTCCATAGCGAAATATCAACCCCACCTGTCACATAAATACAGAGAAATAACTTATTGTGTCTCATCGCTGAGCGAGGAGAATTAACCCTTCGGGGTCACAAATCCACCTCCTTCAGCAGACAACGCAAAGCGGCGGACAGAACCGCGCCAGGTCCAGAGATCGCTCAGATTTCATGTCCCTTCTCATCCAGGGGCCCCCCGACATCTGGGGGTTCTAGGTGGGAAATTTCCCCGACTGAGGTTCATCCGTGCCACCGGAAAGACTTCCATCAGAAAAAAAAATCTATATATAATGATATTTATTTTATTTGATGTAATTAATTAATTTATTGATATAAATCCCCAAAATCACCGACTGAAGTGGATGGAGCGGCGTCTTTATTCAACCTTACCGCCCATGGAACTAAATCATTTCATCTATGTAACTCTATATATATATATATTATTATTATTTAACAATGTAACTTTATATAGATTATTATTATTATTTAACAATGTAACTCTATATATATTATTATTATTTAACAGTGTAACTCTATATATATTATTATTATTATTATTTAACAATGTAACTCTATATATATTATTATTTAACAATGTAACTGTAAATATATTATTATTATTATTATTATTTAACAATGTAACTCTATATTTATTGTTATTATTAAACAATGTAACTCTATATTTATTATTATTATTATTATTTAACAATGTAACTCTATATAGATTATTATTATTATTATTTAACAATGTAACTCTATATAGATTATTATTATTATTATTTAACAATGTAACTCTATATTTATTGTTATTATTTAACAATGTAACTCTATATTTATTGTTATTATTTAACAATGTAACTCTATATATATTATTATTATTATTTAACAATGTAACTGTATATATATTATTATTATTTAACAATGTAACTCTATATTTATTGTTATTATTTAACAATGTAACTCTATATATATTATTATTATTATTTAACAATGTAACTGTATATATATTATTATTATTATTTAACAATGTAACTGTATATATATTATTATTATTTAACAATGTAACTTTATATATATTATTATTATTATTATTTAACAATGTAACTGTATATATATTATTATTATTTAACAATGTAAATCTATATATATTATTATTATTATTATTTAACAATGTAAATCTATATATATTATTATTATTTAACAATGTAACTCTATATTTATTATTATTATTATTTAACAATGTAACTCTATATATATTATTATTATTAAACAATGTAACTCTATATTTATTGTTATTATTTAACAATGTAACTCTATATTTATTGTTATTATTTAACAATGTAACTCTATATATATTATTATTATTATTTAACAATGTAACTGTATATATATTATTATTATTTAACAATGTAAATCTATATATATTATTATTATTTAACAATGTAACTCTATATATATTATTATTATTATTATTTAACAATGTAACTCTATATATATTATTATTATTATTTAACAATGTAACTGTATATATATTATTATTATTTAACAATGTAACTTTATATATATATATATTATTTAACAATGTAACTCTATATATATTATTATTATTATTATTTAACAATGTAACTCTATATATATTATTATTATTATTTAACAATGTAACTGTATATATATTATTATTATTTAACAATGTAAATCTATATATATTATTATTATTTAACAATGTAACTCTATATATATTATTATTATTATTATTTAACAATGTAACTCTATATATATTATTATTATTATTTAACAATGTAACTGTATATATATTATT
>BLSH010528293.1:5923-17419 GCA_018402905.1 Glandirana rugosa
GTGGGTGAGCACAGATAGATGGCTGGGTGAGCATGAATGGATGGATGGGTGAGCATGGATGGATGGATGGGTGAGCATGGATGGATGGATGGATGGATGGGGGAGCAAGGATGGATGGATGGTTGAGCACAGCTGGGTAGGTGAGCATGGATGGATGGATGGGTGAGCACGGCTGGGTGGATGAGCATGCATGGCTGGATGGGTGAGCATGGATGGATGGATGGGTGAGCATGGATGGATGGGTGAGCATGGATGGGTGGGTGGGTGAGGATGGATTGGGTGAGGATGGGTGGGGGGTGGATGGCTGGGTGGGTGGCTGATGATGGCTGGGTGGGTGGCTGATGATGGCTGGGTGGGTGGTGGATGGCTGGGTGAGTGGTGGATGGCTGGGTGGGTGGTAAATGGATGGTGGGGTGGTTGCTAAGTGTCACCTGGCAGCTCTGTGGGCATTACACATTGCCCACAGCGCTGCTCACATCCTCTCTCCCCCCTCTCTCCTCTTGCAATGCACCGATCGGTGCGGAGAGGAGAGAAAAGCCGGCGCTTCCGCCGGCTTGTTTACATGTGATCACGCCGTCATTTGACGGTGCGATCACGTGGTAAAAGGCCGCCCCAGGAATTAAGCAACCGCTCTGTAGACGTCATTTGTCTATAGGGCGGTTGTTAAGTGGTTAAAGAGGAATTTTTTTTTCCAAATTACATTTTTTTTTTTATTGCATTTAAGTCTAAATATAAGACCAGAGGTCTTTTTGACCCCAGATTTCACATTAAAGAGGCCATGTCATGCTTTTTTTCTATTACAAGGGATGTTTACATTCCTTGCAATAGTAATAAAAGTGACCCCTTCTGCTCATGCGCAGAAGCAAATGCATACATAAGTGTTCAAACCACACATGTGAGGTATCGCCGCAATCGTTAGAGCGAAAGCAATAATTCTAGCAACTAGATCTCCTCTGTAACTCAAAACCGGTAACCTGTAGAAACGTTGCCATTGGAGATTTTTAAGTGCCAAAGTTTGCCGCCATTCCATGAGCGGGCGCAATTTTGAAGCATGACATGTTGGGTATCAATGTACTCGGCGTAACATTATCTTTCACAATATAGAAAATTGGGCTAACTTTACTGTTGTCTTATTTTGTAATTCATAAATATATTAAAAAATTTTGCTTGTAAGGCCACTGTACAAATACAGTGTGAGAAAAAATATTGCAATGACTGCCATTTTATTCTCTAGGATGTCAGAAAAAAATATATAATGTTTGTTCTAAGTAATTTTCTAGCAAAAAAAATATTTTAACTTGTAAACACCAAATGTCAAAAAGAGGCTTGGCCCTTAAGTGGATAAAGCAACAATGTAAAAATTAATAAATAAATGAATAAAATAAAATGTAAAGTGCCCCTGTCCCCTCATGCTTACGTGCAATGGCAAATGCACATGCCGGTCCTGCATGCAAAAAGTGATCATCCAACACACGTGAGCTATCACTGCGAACATCAGATCATGGGCAGTCATTTTAGCACTAGACTTCCTCTGTAAATCTAAAGTAGTAACCTATAAAGGCTTTTAAAGTGTTGCATATGGATAGTAAAATTGATGTCGTTTGTTGCCGTTGCACGGGCGTGCCCAATTTTAAAGCGCAACATGTTTGGTATCTATTTACTAGACATAAGATCACCTTTTATATGTTACTAAAAAATTGAGTTATGTATTGTGTTTTTTTCCATTAAAGTTCAAATAAGGTGTATTTTTTCCAAAAAAATTGCGTTTGAAAAACCATTGCTCAAATACTGTGTGACATTGTGGAACTCTCTTTCACAATTGGTGGTGTCAGCGGGGAGTATTGATATTTTTTAAAAGACTCTTTGACCTGATGGACACATATTACGTGCATCTTGCACACAACATACAGGGATATAGGAAATGATTATAGACACTGACACACATACACCTACACAGGTTGAACTGCATGGACTGCTGTGTTTATTCAACCTTACCTACTATGTAACTATGTAACATAAGCAAATTGCAAAACCCACCAATTTATTATCTAGGGCCTCTGCTTTAAAAAATATATATATAATGTTCGGTCCTAAGTAATTTTCTAGCAACAAATACTGATTGTTACATGTAAACAAAAAGTGCCAGAAAAGGCCTTGTCTGTATTGAACACCAAATGCATCAGTGGGGAATTATTTACAGTGGTATGAGGCATTTATACAGTGCCATCAGCTGCCTTAGTTGTTAATGTGGTGCAGTTCTGAGGCAGTAAACTGCAGCTCAACTGCATGTTTTTACTGCCCCCCAGCCACAGGTGTAAACAAGCCCTTACAAAATAAAAAGACATAATGGTGGCCACACATGCTGTGAATCTTTATCTAATTGATCCGCAATTCAATCAAAATGTGTCAGGGCTGGGCTCTTAGCAGCTCTCTTTTCTGTGCTCAGGCTGCTCAGCTGTCGGATAATTGTCAGCACTCATTGATTCCTCAGTGGCTCACCTGGTTATCATTATCTGCTCATCAGTTCCCCCTACAGTCAGCCCCTTCTGGCTATTCAAACTGCCTTGTTCATTCCTTTCCTGTCTTCGCCTGGTCAAACATATCTGGAGTTTCTCTGCTGTGTTCCTGTGAAAGACTTTGCCCGGCTGACGCCCCTTCTAGTTCCTAAACCTGTTCTTCTGCCTCTGACTACACTGATCTCTGGTTTCCTGATTACTGGCTTGTCTGACTACTTGCTTTGGCCTCTGACCCCTGGCTTATGTTTTGACTACGTTTATTGATCTGTCCTATTTTTATCATTACATTAAAAGGTGCGATTTAGTGCATTTTCTGTCTCAGTCAGATTCATGGTTCCTGACAAAAAGTATCAAATCTACAAAGAAATAGAATAGCCTGATCTTTTTTTGACTCATTTTCAATTATATTTAATCAAACTGAGTCGATTGGCCAGGGTTGAAAAAAATCAATGATTGCAGCACTGAAATATTTGTTTATGAATATGATCATATTTTGACTGATCAGACTATGAGATTACATGGTGGAAACAGAGATGTGATCGATGACTTACATCTGTATCTTAGCTATCAATTGAAATCTACTTCCCTGTGTGTGGTATACTGATCGAATGGGTTGTTATTCTGATTAGAAAAGATTGATCAGAAAATAAATCAAATATTTATTGAAGTGTGTATGGACACCATAATGCCTGATATCATTTTTTTGTTAATTGAATTCATGATAAGTAAAGTGTTAGGCTGGGTTCACATTGTTGAGAAAATATACAATGGTGCATCCATTGTTAATGACACCCCAACGTATCTTTCTAACACACTTGCATCACAATGCACATTTCTGGTGCATTTTGCTACATTACGCAGCCCATTGAAATTAAGGCACTACATTTGCACAGTGCACTTTAATGCTCAGCATAACAAGCATGTGTTACTGCAGCATAACACTGTGAATCTACTCTAAGGGTAACACTTACAAGTATTTGTTACCTCTCACAAAGCTCACTTTACTCCAACTGCCGGTGCCTTTATTTGCATTTCTTTTTAGAAGTACAGAGCCATCTTTGTTCATTATTATAAACAAAAAAAAAAACAAAACAACAATTTTGAAAAAAAAACAACAATATTTTTTACTTTTTGTTATAAAACACATCCAATAAAAAAATTTAAAAATTCAAATTTCTTCATTAATTTAGGACAATATGTATTCTGTTACATATTTTTGATAAAAAAATCATAATAAGTGTATAATCATTGGTTTGCGCAAAAGTTATAGTGTCTAAAACTATGGGAAAGATTTATGGACTTTTAATTTTTTTTCTATTGTTTTTACTGGTAATGGCAGCAATCAGCAATTTTAGCGGGACTGCCACATTGCGGCGGACAAATCTGACCCTAAGTGACACTTTTTAGGGACCAGTGACACCAAGACAGTGATCAATGCTAAACAAAATGCACTGTCACTGCACAAATGACACTGGCAGGGAAGGAGTTAACATCAGGGGAGAGCAAATGGTTAAGTGTGTTCCTGCAGTGTGTTTTCTTACTGCATGGGGGATGGACTGACAGGAAGAACACAGAGATCGCTGTTCCTGAATATTAGGAACAGAAGATCTCTGTGTACTTCTTTGTCAGAACGGGGATCCGCCTTGTTTACATAGGCACATCCCCATTCTGCCTCTCTGTGGTGCGATCGCGGGTGGCCAGCGGACATCAGCTCCCCCCGCCAAGCAACGGAGGCAAGCGCGTATGCGTCCACAATATCAAATGCACGAAACAACGTACAGGTATGCTGTTTAACGCAATAGAGCCGCCCTACCACAATATATATCTCTAAGTGGTTAGAGGTGACACAGTCATGTACATCGTGGTGCCTGTGCAGCTCATGGCTATGAAATATCTGACAAAGATCAGGCCTTACTGCAACCTCTTACCCTGTGCCTTGCTAGGGAGTGATCGCTATATGAACAGCGGTTGAGAGGAGACTGAGGAAATGCTTCCTACTGCCTGCAGCAGATTTAGGACATTAAAGTATAACTAAAGGCAAAACATTTTTATTTTTTTTTTAGATAGAGTGAAGAAAGATTAGAACCCTGGTCAGTTTTCGTTACTGTCTGTGCCTCCATTAGGGAAATTCACCCTCTCCATATTTATGCTGTTTAACGTTATGATCGAAAGTAAACATTTTGAATTGACACCATAACAATAATAGAGGGGAAATCCTCCAATAGGGACACTAGTTCTAGTGATCTGGGGGGGCCCCCAATGGATTCCCTTAATTTGCAGGGATTTCCTCTCAATTCCTGGGACAGGGAGCAAAGGTAAATCTCCTCAATGGGACACAGATGACAAAAAAAAAAACAACTGATAGCGTTATAACCTAAGGTTACTCTATCTCTAAAAAAGCAAACCTTTGCCTACAGTTTAGTCAGGAATTTCCTCACATTGTAGAGATTTACTCTCACTTCCTAGTTTCGCTATGGAACAGGAAATGAAAAGAAATTTCTCAAATGGGATACAGGTAAAAAAATAAACCTGACAGGGATTATGAACCTCCCTTACTCTAAAATGAAAAAAGTGTTGCCTTTAATTTTATTTTAGAACTATGTATGTTGTGCATGTTATTTACCTATAAAAAGCCTGTCTTGTATAGAGACAGGATGTGATGTCAGGAATTCCAGTAGACTCAGAGCTGCCATTCAAGTGATACTATGTAGCACTTCCTTTGGCCACCGCCACACCTCGGCCCCCCACCTCAAAAAAGGGAAAGTTATGAGGGGAGGGGAGGGAAGGGAAGGAGGAGCTGGGCCAGCACAGACACTAATTTGATATTTCCAGAAGAGATGTGGCAGGGCACTGTGTCTGTACTAGGCAATTGATTTTTCCTGGAGGAATTAAATTCCCTACTATGATTAAAGGAGAAGTCCAGCCAAAGCTCGCTTGGCTGAACTTCTCCTATGGGTCATAGGAGTGCAACTGAAGCCCGCTGTCAGCTGATGTCACAGAGCTGGTCCAGGCTGGGGCAAGATTGCGACAATAGGATCTGCCCACAACCCTGGACTGGCTCAGCCTCTCAGCTCAATTGGTTGTATAGTTTGTTCTGCACTCCTGTGAATTGTTTTCAGCAGACAGCTGAAGCCCGCTGTCGGCTGATGTCACAGAGCCGGTCTAGGCTCGGGCAAGATCGCGACAATGAAGTTGGGATCCGCCCACATGCCTGGACCGGCACCTGGCTTAAACTCTTAGCAAGCCACTGAGAGCCTGAGCCGGCCGCTCCCATCTCCTCCACAGCCCAGCAATCCAGTGAACGAGGAGGGGGGGCAGAGCAGATAGCAGTGACTGTCAGTCACCAGCTCTCTGCTCATGGAGCTCTGAGAACCAAGTGATCTGTGGTGTTTGATTGCTCGGTTTTCCGTCTTAGAGCCATGGGGGACAGATGCAGCATCGGACTGATGCTGCATCCACCTAGGTAAGTATGATTTTTTAAAAAAGAACAGACCTGAACTTCTCTTTTGAAGGCACATTGCAAGTGGCTTATGGAAAAAAAATCCTGCAAGTAAGCATTTCAATTTTTTGCCTAGTTGGTTGGTTGGTGACAAGCTTTCTTTAAATGGATTATACAATCCATCAAAACCAGGTTAAAAAATGAAATATATACTAAAAGTGTATATTTAACAGTTTTGCTTTACCTTTATGAGACATATGTTACCTGAAAAATGTACAGATCTTACACCTCTGGCTACACTCAAGGCTAGGTTCACACTACGGAATTTTAGGAATGCATACAAAATGGTGCACTTTCCTGAAACGCACAGAAATACACTGCCCTTTAGCAGATGCATGGTGGTGCCACTGTTAATGGCACCCTCACGCATCTTGTAACGCAGGTATTTTGGTGTGTGTGTGTGTGTGGGACATTTTTGTAAAAATTGTAAACCACACAGTCAGTAAGGATAGAGTGGTGGTTACTTCATCCCCAAATATTGAGTACAAAAAGAGTTACCCCCTGGGTTTGACTTTAAATAGGTAAACCAAACCACATGTATCAAAATATGTATTTTTTCATCCATAAAAAAATAAATATTTGTCACTCACAAGAGGGACCAATATTCATACAAACTGCAGTGCTGTATATCTGATCTCCCCTTTTTCCCTACCCTGCTTTTTCTTATGGCCAGCAATCTCCTGTTCTCAGCATTTTCTTTGATCTACTCCAGTTTTTTCATTCCCCTTTTTTCCTTTGTCCCATGACTTCTGTATACTCCCTGACTGGGTATGTATATTTCTATAGATCTGAGGGGCAATTGTGGGCTCTGGACCATTGGCAGGTCCCTTTGGTCCCTCCTGACGCTGATCCTGATGTGCTCTCTTTCTTTCTCATGCTACCTTCCCTCATACAACATCCCATCGACCTAAGCCAATATTGGTGAGCACTCTTTTCGACATGTGTCACTATTGCTCGTTATTTGGGGGACCGGGGCTTTACCCCTGATATCTTACCTTCTGCTATTCTCCCTCCCTGAACCTACCCTCCTCCCCCCCCCCACTTCCCCCCTCCAATCTTCCCCTCCCCCTTTCCCCTTCCCTTTCCTTCCCCTTCCCTTCCCCCCTTCCCCCCTACCCTTATTTCCCCTCCCCTTTCCCTCCACCGCTCCATTCCTTTCTCCACATATCAGATATTATATTCTATCTCATTTACATTCTCACTTCAGATACACATATATGATTATATATAAAGCCTCAGCAAATGTTCGCCTTTTGCCACAATTCCTTAGTCCATCTGGTAGTGACATATTGTAATACCTGTCCCTGTTGGACTTGGACATCTAGCCATTGCGCTTCTGTGCACAGAAATCACTAGGACAGGTAAAACACCCAGGGTTTGATATATTGTACCAACCATTGTAAATATATGTCTTATCACAGCATATTGATTTGCTTCTGTTTCCTTTATAATAGAGAAGAATTTCTATTTTAGAATAACACATCAAGATTCTACAGCTTATCCGTTGTAAATTACCCCTGATGAAGGGCCTGTTTCCTAACCCGAAACATTTATGTTGGATACCGAATTCCACCTTCGGACAACGGAAATACTCATTTTGTAATTTCATCTTCGAACTACATGTGAATGCATCATTGGTGAATTGTAGCTGTACTACTATTTTTTACATTGACCTTTATTGTACAGGGTGGGCCATTTATATGGATACACCTTAATAAAATGGGAATGGTTGGTGATATTAACTTCCTGTTTGTGGCACATTAGTATATGTGAGGGGGGAAACTTTTCAAGATGGGTGGTGACCATGGTGGCCATTTTGAAGTCGGCCATTTTGAATCCAACTTTTGTTTTTTCAGTAGGAAGAGGGTCATGTGACACATCAAACTCATTGGGAATTTCACAAGAAAAACAATGGTGTGCTTGGTTTTAACGTAACTTTATTCTTTCATGAGTTATTTACAAGTTTCTGACCACTTATAAAATGTGTTCAATGTGCTGCCCATTGTGTTGGATTGTCAATGCAACCCTCTTCTCCCACTCTTCACACACTGATAGCAACACCACAGGAGAAATGCTAGCACAGGCTTCCAGTATCCTTAGTTTTAGGTGCTGCACATCTCGTATCTTCACAGCATATGGTTTTTTTTATGGTTTTTATGGTCAGTAAAAAACAATGCCGGGTGAGCTGCTCCTTCCAGGAGGTACCGCCATTCCTCCAAAGCCGACTTGATGGCCAGCAATTCCCTATCACTTACATCATAGTTCCAGCAAGATGGTGCACCACCACATTATGGGTGTCAGGTCCGAGCATTCCCAGATGAACAGTTTCCTGGAAAGGGGATTGGTCGCCGTGGGCCAGTTGAATGGCCCCCAAGGTCTCCCGATCTGACCCCCTTAGACTTTTATCTTTGGGGTCATCTAGAGGCAATTGTCTATGCTGTGAAGATACGAGATGTGCAGCACCTGAAACTATGGATACTGGAAACCTGTGCTAGCATTTCTCCTGTGGTGTTGCTATCAGTGTGTGAAGAGTGGGAGAAGAGGGTTGCATTGACAATCCAACACAATGGGCAGCACATTAAACACATTTTATAAGTGGTCAAAAACTTGTAAATAACTCATGAAAGAATAAAGTTACGACCAAGCACACCATTGTTTTTCTAGTGAAATTCCCAATAAGTTTGATGTGTCACATGACCCTCTTCCTATTGAAAAAACAAAAGTTGGATTCAAAATGGCCAACTTCAAAATGGCTGCCATGGTCACCACCCATATTCAAAAGTTTCCCCCCTCACATATACTAATGTGCCACAAACAGGAAGTTAATATCACCAACCATTCCCATTTTATTACGGTGTATCCATATAAATGACCCACCCTGTATATACTACTTGTCATGTTTGTATGAATATTGGTCCCTCTTGTGAGTGACAAATATTTATTTTTATATGGATGAAATAAATACATATTTTTATACATGTGGTCTGGTTTACCTATTTAAAGTCCCACCCAGGGGGTAGCTCTTTTTGTAAAAGGGTCAGGTACTTGTTTTCAGACCACTGTAATAAATCGGCTGCCCTACACATAGCACACTGAAATGCTTGCGCTTGCTCCATCACACCTGTGAATCTATCCTAAGGCATGGTGGGATACCCGTGTTTATACCATAGCAGTTCCCAACCATTTTGGCACCAGGGGCCGGTTTTCTGGAAGACAATTTTTCCACAGACCAGGGGAGAATGTGGTATAGCCTGCCGAGCAGCTGTAGGGGCTAATTCACACAGTGTGCAGCGATCGCTTCAAGGACACACAATTTTTTCCTATGTGTCCCATCCATACGGCAACGCAACCTATGGCTGCACTGCAGTGTGTTGTGATGAAGTGCAGATATACTGCACAGAACATCGCGCCAAATAGCAGCTGCTGTGCATTGTGTGTTTTGTACACTTCAAATAAAGTTTGTACAAAACATTAAAAAAGGGTGCCGTGTGATCCACTGATTCGGTCACCACACTGCCCCTTACCACAGCTGGGAACATGCAGCTGCCAGAGTGGTAAAGCACTCCATGCGTCCCTGTTCCTAACAGGTCACGGAATGGTACCACTTCACGGCCCGAGGAATAGGGACCTCTGCCATAGGGAATCTTCTTGCACAGTATGTTAGAAAAAAAGAAGCATAGTTGTGGGTGAGGGTTTCCACATAAAAACTGGAAAGTAAAGCTGTCCATTTTCTCATGATTGTTAGAAGCTTGGGGATAATATGTTAAGTATTTACTTTTTTTTATAGAAATGGTTGTAAACGGTTTTAAAACATGCTATATATAACATAATATGTTATGTTACACTGCCATTTTAGCTATAGATAAAAATGTAATTGTGATATTTTAGAAAAAAATGAAATCAAAAAATAACTCCAAGTATAAATAAAGAGATACATTTTGTCTTGAAGATACAATGGTAGCTTTCTTTGTTTGAATCCAGTATGCTGTGGCTGGGGTTGTTGTGAGATGAATTCTTGGAATTCTCTGTGTTGTAACATATCACTCTTCATATTCTCTCTTGAAGTCAGCAAGCCAGTTCAAGGATTCACTGACACAATTTATCTATTACCTGGGCTCTGACCGCTAATGAATGCCATGGCAAACCATCATGAAGAAGGCTTTTCTGTAATGTATGGAAGTGTCATGTTGTTAGATGTCACAGTGAATAAGAGTACATGTTTTCTTGACCGTATTCCTCCACATAGAAAAGCTAAATGTTATCTTGTTTTTTGCAAGTGTTATATTTTGATATGATTCAACTTAGCAGAAAACAAAAATTACAATGAAATTCAACTTTGACAAATGATTAGGAACGCAACTTATTATTACAGCATAAAAATTTCAGTGTTGATTTAATCACTTTAGCACCGGACACTTTCACCCCTTTCCCAACCAAGCCAATTTTCAGCTTTCAGGGGTGTTACACTTTGAATGACAATTGTGCGCTCTTGCCACACTGTACCCAAACTAGATTTTTATCATTTTTTTGAGACAGATAGAGCTTTCTTTTGGTCATATTTAGTGTTGAGTGACTGTAACGTTCGGGTCCGTACCAAACTTTCGGGTGTCCGGGGCACGGACCCGGACATTTCAAAAATCGTTCGGGTTCGGTACGGGGTTCTGCTATTTTACTCCACATGTTGAGAAGCTGCAGGGCAGCCAATCAACAAGCGTTTCACTGGTTTGCCCTTAGAAGCCATCACAGCCATGCCTACTAATGGCATGGCTGTGATTGGCCAGTGCATCATGTGACCCAGCCTCTTTATAAGCTGGAGTCACGTAGTGCTGCAGTCACATGCTCCTTGGGTTAGTGTAGGGAAAGGAAGCTGAAAGCATGAGAGAGAGATTTGAGACATTTTAAGACCTGATCCTGCATCCTGAGAAAGATTACTTTACTACTGCTGTCTGTGCTGTTGCTCTGAGGACAGATAGCAGAAATTATAGATTTTACATACCGCTGCTTTGAGTTGCAGATCAAGCTCTGCATAAAACAATGATCGTGCTCAACGATCAGATTGTTGGGGGAATTTGAGATTTCAAATACCGCTGCTTAGAGTTGGAGATTGCAGATTAAACTCTGTCTAATGCAATGATCGTACGTTCGTAACTCGTGCTAGTAACAAAATACGTCTCGAACTAGACGTTGAGTTTCGTCGCCATACATTTTAGATATTAAAGACGATAGACAGGAGTCTCGTTGTCGTGTCTGTCGTCATCATTTCATTAGAAAGAGTCCTACGTCCTAGTCCAGAATTTTACAGAGTTTAGAGAGAGAGTACGAAAGTCGAAGGAAAGGGATGTGATTGGGTTCCTCGTACACTGACGTCGTGATGCACTGAGGTCGAATATTTCTCCGACCCAGTGTACTACGTGACCGGTTAGTGTCGGTACGGTAATCATCCGTACCGACACTACCGAAGATTCCCGTTTGGTCACTTTG